>SNQJ01S0069919.1:46122-56513 GCA_010110895.2 Picea sitchensis | reverse complement strand
TACTATTGTAATACTTTCATTTCGAGTAAAGCGACTTTGGAGGTCAAGAAGGTGTGTTATACATGTGTGTGGATGCTTGATGCCATTTGTGCTTAATCTATGAGGTAATACCTGCCTAATTTCTTCTTTTGATTTGTTAATTTGGTCTTTTGTAGGGTGTTATCACTCTATAGGATAGGATTTATCTAGCATGCTGTTAATCCTATTATTCATTTATATTTAGAGGTTTTGAGTTGTATGCGTGTTTCAGTTAAGTAACATACTCTTCAAGTCTCTTTTGTAGGTGACACCAATTTTTGTTAACAAATTTTATTGCAAGATTTTAAAGCTTACAGGTTCTCATAGCCTGGAGCATTTGATGGAACTCGGTTGTTTCTTCACAACTTCAAGGATCTAAAGACTTAGTTCCTCCTTAATTCATCTAAATACCCCACTGCCCAAGGGTTCCAAGGCTACAAGTTTCTTCCTCAAAATAAACTCTACTTTTTTGGTTACTTTATTGCATGCAAGTGCTTAGATCTATTTTTTCATTTCAATTTCTGAATAGCTAAGTTTGCATGCATAAGATAAACTAGATCTAATTTTGGACTTTTAAGTTTCATCTAATGCTTAGATCTAGCAAAGGAAAAGTCTCCTTTTAGCATGCTTTTTCTTTCAAACTTTTTAGAGATTAAAAGATAGTTTTTTTCTAAAGGTTTTCACTTTCATATTTGGCAAGTTAAGTGCCTTTGTATTTCTGTTTTAAAACAACAATCAAAGACCCTAAGGAGACAAGCTTTTTAGCTTGCTCTTCTTAGTTCCTTTTGTTTATTTTCACTAGTTTTACTTAGTCAAATTTTTGGGTTTTCATACGAATAACCAAAGACAATTTCAAAGTATTTTTTGCCATCTTTTGTCATTGTTTGCTTGCTGTTTTGTGCAGGTGGGCGAACAGATAAGAGGAAACTTGTCCATTTTGGTCGGATTTGGAGCATCCGGGGCCTCGAGGAGCACCCCTTTTTTCAATAAACACAAAACATTGTAATGACTTGTGAACCCCCTAACACTAGTCACTCCAATAAAGAGTTGTGTAATTTGCATTAATAAAATCAGTGGGGCTACAAGCTCCCACTCTTCACCTCCCCCAGGGGGAACCATGTTTTTTGGTGATTGTGTCATTTATGCAATTTTAGCTTAGAATCAATTTTCACACCTAAGCATAAGCTAAAGTTAATCTTTTAATTCATCACAAAACACTACAATCTCACATAAACAATAAGGTTAAAATAAATCACATAGATTAGATTGCAATTTGGAAAGTAATGCTTTAATTGCTAGATTAGATTTCCCTTATGCAACTTTATTTTATGCAATTTCAAAGTTGGCAATAAACTGTCTCCTTAGCTCCTCGCATGAGGCTGGTCAGTGAAGACTAGTAATTATAAAACATTTCCTTTCAACAATTTTCTTTTTGTTTAAAATAAACAACTCCCCTCAGCTCCCAGTGTTGTTCCTGACCCTTCCAGTTGCGAGCTTGTCTCAATCTTCTGGGAGTAAGTTTCATACACGCTGGGCTGGTCAGTGTGGATAGATTAATAGGGAAATCCTTAAAAAATATTGCTTTAGTGGAAACGTAAGAGAGTTT
This sequence comes from Picea sitchensis, assembly GCA_010110895.2. Taxonomy (NCBI): domain Eukaryota; kingdom Viridiplantae; phylum Streptophyta; class Pinopsida; order Pinales; family Pinaceae; genus Picea; species Picea sitchensis. The sequence continues at coordinate 54,889 of SNQJ01S0069919.1, read as the reverse complement.
GTGTAAGATATCTGGCGGGAACTTTGAGATCTAGGTTCTCCCTGTCGGATCTCCCACATTCTCTTGGGCTTGTGTGCAAAATCAGAGGGACACTCCCTGTTGGATATTCGACAAGCTCAACCTCCACTTTAGGGATGTTCTCTAAAGGGCCAAATCTAGATTATTTCAAAGACTTTATTTTCCCTCAAATAAAATATACCTCATTAACCTACTACCAATAAATCTAATAAAATACGCAATCTACAATTGCCCACGATACTTTTAAGGCACTGGTCTCTTTTTTACATTTACACAAAACCATTTTCTTCAAGCACAACTTTACTTTCAGTTATTTATTAATTTACTTGCATCTATTATCTCAAGTATCCTTTTTATGCAAGTATCTCTTATGTATCTTGTGGTGGTTAATTGATCTATGTTCTTAAAGTAGATTTACTTCATATATTGGTTAATGCAATAAACTCCTAGAATACTAGTTGCTTAGACTCAATTTAAGCCTTAGATTATTTTCTTAGGGACTACCCCACTTGGCTTCACTAGGAGTTGGCCTAGACGGAGGAATTGAGGATTAGGTGACAACACCTTAACTCTAACTTGACCCCAAGGACACACCGAGTGGATTGAAGATTTCTTCCACGTTACCCATGTGTGTATAAAGGCGACAACATACCCTAGGTAGCTTCTTCTTTAAAGTCTAAAACCTAAGGCCCAAGTGTGTTTGCACCTTAGGGTTTAGACCTAACCTCCCTTGTTTCATCTAGTTCAATATTCAAGCTAATGCATTTGTGAGTCACATTTGATCTTTTGTATATGTTTTGAACCNCTTCTTCTTTAAAGTCTAAAACCTAAGGCCCAAGTGTGTTTGCACCTTAGGGTTTAGACCTAACCTCCCTTGTTTCATCTAGTTCAATATTCAAGCTAATGCATTTGTGAGTCACATTTGATCTTTTGTATATGTTTTGAACCCTAGCAGGTTCCCTGTCACATCTTCAACACAGTTCTCTCTGTCTCAGTGCTTGTAGGCTTGGTGGGTGTGATTTTCGTGGTTGTCTGTACGTAGGAAAAAAATGTGATTTTCTCTGTGCCTTAACTTTATGTTGTTCACAGGCCTGAAATGGATTTGTTGTCTGGCAGATGTTTGTTCTATGATCTCGATTTATCATTGTTTCTCTTGATCTAGGGTCATAAATTTTTCGCCTAAAGTTTTCATGCTTTGTTGGGTAGTCCTATCCACCCTCATGGGAATATAGTTTTTTTTTCTATGTATTTGTTCACTTGACTATACTTTGGATTTAATTTCTTTTAAAGTTTCAATCCTTGGAAACTGTAAGAAATTTATTTCACCCCTTTTAAATAAAACACAAACTATAACTTTATAACGTATCTTTTGATTTATGTTCTCTTTCGGACTATATATGATCTCTTCCTCTTGTCGAGATCACTTGCTTCTGTTCAGACCTTGACATTTTTGTCTTTAAACATATGCTCCAAAGCTGCCCTCTTTGATACCACTGTTGTCTATTAGAGATGCACAACCATAAACATGAGAGGAACATATGTGTATAGAATGTATAATTAATTAATGGAGGAGTCATTGAATACATGACTATAAATTTTTATTATACACTGAAGGAAAAGTTATCCATCTACCTCGTCAACTAACCTATATTTAATGTTGGGTCATTAACATTTATTGTGACCCTATAAATTAGAACTCCCAACAACACTTTATTGAGTGTTACCACACCCTAACAAAAATATTGTCTTCTTGCGTCCTGCATATTAACTATGTCTCCATTTACCTTGAACTTTAAAATTTTCATTTTTTTATGTCAATTATCATTTGAGTTTAGTAAGATGGTAATCCTCTCAAAGTTTTGATGTCTTAATCCTTGTGTCTACATGAAATTGCCTTGTAAATTTGGATTCGAGTATTGTTTATGAAAAAATATTCCCATTGAATTAGATTCCGACTAAATCCACTTCATGAAAACTATGGAGGCTCTTCTGAGCAGATTAATTAGTTCAAGAAAGTTGAAACAGTTGCCAATAAAAGGCATGAAATTACTAACCAACACTAGTCTGTCAAACTGTGATGTCCTTGGGAAATTATCAATATTTTCAGAAATTATGCATACCAATTCAAGATGATATGTTTGTTTTCTTGCTGGAATCCATGCTAACTTATATAAACCTTGGATATTGCATCAACTTTAGATCTAGTGGGTAAAATGACTTGGTTCCATTGTATATACCCTTCCATTTTTTGTTTTGCTGATGTAAATATTTTTCTGTGAATATAAGACGTATTTTTCAAGAAATAATATGACTTGGCAAACTTCTTGATGTAGTTTAGCCATTTTGGTATTGTAGCAAATAAGATGATATTTTAGCAGATATCTATTCCTTTTACTTGTAGACTTTTATATCTTATTGTTTTGCTAATCATCGTTTTTCTCATGCTGTAGTTATCTCTGGGGGATTAGATTCAAAAATTGTGGGATGGGACTTCTCAAGAGGAAGACAACGTATGATTATAGATGTTGGTATGTGATCAAGTTTTTTGTAACAAGTAAGCTTGTTATTTAATTTATAGACAAAATATTTCCGAATTGTATAATTGATTGATAAACGAATAATAGATGATGTTACAATCACCCTCGTGATAGTTTACTTATAGCATTGACTGGTCATGAGGAGAAGAGGTACGTGCCTCTTGACTTACGTTAATAAACTATATTATTATTATTATTATGATGTTATTATGTTCATAGTTATATTTGTTACATTGCCACCCTCTTAAGGAATGCTTTGTCCTCAAAGCATAGTAAAATAGGATTCTCTCTAGTAGAGCATGTTTCTGTAGTGAAATGAAGTTTTTCCTGTTGCTGGTAATTGATTCTTCTTAAGAGTGGATCCTTCGACACCATATAGTTTACAATGTTGACCTTGCCAATTAAATTCCATGAATTGTTCTTCAAGGTTTGTGGCATAACTCCCCAATTGTATCAACCATTCCGCACCTAGCACCATATCCATTCCTTCAAGTGGTAGAGCGTAGAATCCTGTTTGTAGTTTTAGTTCTTGTATTTGAACTGAGGCTTTATGGCATTTTCCAAGTTCCTTGACCTTTTGTCCATTAGCAACCTTAACGGTGAGGTCCTTGGTGGGGTAGATGAAAAGGTTTAGATTTTTTGCGACATCAATCTCTATACAGTTATGAGTACTGCCATAATCTACGAGTATTGTTAAATTTCTATCTTTTATGACTCCCTTAAGTTTTAGGGTCTTAGGTTGTGGTTTTCCTGTCATAGTTGCCAGCGGAACTGTAGGTTTTCTTTCTTCTTTTCTTGGAGGTTGGCTCTTATCCTTTCTGAGATGTATTGGAATATATTTTGGCGTAATTATCTCTCTTTGAAGTTTGTTTTCTTCATTTTGATTTTTTTGGACACATGAGATTGAAGCTAGTGATGCTTTTTGCGGTATTTCATCATGATCAAAATCTGCGTTGTATGCTATAGTGATTTCATTCTCTGTTTTCGAGACTTCTACTTGCTTCCCATTCACTATTCTAAAGTAGCGTAATGACTTGTCTTCACATTTGTGCCCTGGTCTCCAATTTCCCCCACACTTACGACAATTGTTTTTCTCTCTGATTCACTACTAGATGAGTCTGATTCCTTCTCTGCTTTGCAAGTATATAATTTTTATTATCGCATTTGTGCCCTGGAAACCAATTGTCCCCAAAATATCTACATTTGTTCACCGATTGCTTATCTGGGTTAGACTTATCTGTAGAGTACTTATTTGGTGTTTCATTTCAATATATGTTTAACGCTTCTGGACCTGCAAATGATGGCTTATTGAACTTGTCTTTTTGTTCAATTAGCCTTGCTGCGTGTCTAACATCTTGAATAGTTTTAGGATTCCATAGTTTAATTTCGCTACGGATGTAATCCTTTAATCCACAGATATACATTTTTAGTAATTGTTCATCAGTGAATCCACATTGCCTTGTTGCTAGAACCTCCCATTCGTGTGTATAATCGTTTATGCTCGCTTTCTGTTTAAGATGCACGAAATTGTTATATAGGTTGTCGTCCGCTTTGTCATGGAACCTTTTCAGTAGGGCAGCAGTGAAGTTTTGCCAATGGAAGGGACGAGCGTCACATTTCCTGGACCACCATAGGTACCAGTCATAAGCTTCTCCTTCTATACTATTGGAGGATGCCATTACTTTTTCTCGTTCGCCTAGCTGGGGGTTTGATTCAAAAATATCGTCCATTTTGTTGATTCGGACAACAACTCCTCTATGGTCCTTGCTGTCATATTTCGATAACTCCTTTTTAAACTTCTGGTAATCTCTATCTTGAAATTTTTGCGTATTTCTTAAAAAAATTATCTCTGGTATTTCCTGGTGTCCTTGATCTTCTAAATTTTGTGATTCCGGACTTTGTGGTGGTCTTCGATAAGTTAGGGGTTCTGCAAATAACACATCTATCTGTTCAATTGATTGGTCAATTTTTTCGCTATGTTCATCCAGTCTTCTCATTGTTTTATTTTTATCGTTATCTCGTTTACGTAGTTCTTTGTCCCATTGACTTTTGGAGAGTTCCAATAATCTTTGCCCTTGTTGTATCAACTTGTCAATTTTTCTTTCTCCTTCTAATAATTTATCGATTTTTTCACTCATGTATTTTTGCGATTTTTTCACGTTGTTGAGCCGATACCTGACACTGTTGACTTCATCTCTATATTTGGTTACGTCGACTTTTAATTCATCGTTGTTAATCATTTTTAGGGGTTAACCTTCTTTCGCTTAAAACCCACTTATATATATATATATTAACCTTTTATTTAATTTTTTTTCACTTTATACACTTAGTATATGAAGTCAGTGTGGTCAATTTAGTGATTAAAAAAAATCAAAAGCGATTTGGAGGGGTGTAATGTTACAAAAAGTCACCACTAAACTTTTTAAAAGAAAGAAAAAACGATTGCGGGGGAAAAGGGTACGATGTATGGACAGGAGGACATGAGCGTATAGATCGAGGGGGGACCACGGAAATATGACAGATAGGAGGATGTATGGTGGCAATTTTGCTGCAGCAGCTGGGTTTGACGACAATTATAGATTGGTGGATGTGCATCAACGGGGGTGTACGAGTGCAGCTGCGGAACAACAACGGGTGTACAACGACAACAGGGAAGATGTATGGTGATGGTAACAAGGACATCGACGGACAAGAAAATACATGTATGGGTGGCAGAAAAATAAGGTACATATTACAATGCTAGTACGGACGAAATGATTAGCGGACTGGTGCAGCTAACAACAACGGTTGTACGGGTTTGCGATGTGCCAAGGATTTGGCTTTGATACCACTGTAACAAGTAAGCTTGTTATTTATTTTATAGACAAAATATTTTCAAATTGTATAATTGATTGATTGGCTGGTCACGAGGAGAAGAGGTACGTGCCTCTTGACTTATGTTAATAAACTATATTATTATTGTTATGATGTTATTATGTTCATAGTTATATTCGTTACATTTTTATTTTTTACTCTCTTAAGTAATTGTCTTCTTTCTAAGATCTATGAATTTGTTCTTTTTCTCTCAGGCTCTAGGCAGTCTTGAAAAGTGAAACCTGATGTTTTTTATGGGAAACTATATGAACAAAGGATAAATCTTACGATCAACAAGATATATTTTTTTTTTGTTTGAAATCCTTTACACAATTTTTCTCCTTCATTAATCCTTAACACCACATACCTGGCCAACTTGGTTCTAAGAATAAGCGTTTGGAATAAACATAAACACAAATGATTAGCGGACTGATGCAGCTGACAACAACGGTTGTATGGTTGTACAGGTTTGCGGTGTGCCAAGGATTTGGCTCTGATACCACTGTAACAAGTAAGCTTGTTATGTATTTTATAGACAGAATATTTTCGAATTGTATAATTGATTGATAAACGAATAATAGATGATGTTACAATCACCCTCGTGATGGTTTACTTATAGCATTGGCTGGTCACGAGGAGAAGAGGTACGTGCCTCTTGACTTACATTAATAAACTATATTATTATTGTTATGATGTTCATAGTTATGTTCGTTACATTTTTATTTTTTACTCTCTTAAGTAATTGTCTGCTTTCTAAGATCTATGAATTTGTTTTTTTTCTCTCAGGCTCTAGGTAGTCTTGAAAAGTGAAACCTGATGTTTTTTATGGGAAACTATATGAACAAAGGATAAATCTTACGATCAACAAGATATTTTATTTTTTTTGTTTGAAAACATTTTACACAATTTTTCTCCTTCATTAATCTTTAAAACCACTTACTTGGCCAACCTGGTTCTAAGAATAAGTGTTTGGAATAAACATAAACATAAATCTTAGACCATATAGAAACAATATAGGCTCTCTATTCTTAATTGTAAAATACCTTTAACCTTTCCATCATTCTTTACAATCTCTCATTCTATAACTTATGTAATTGTTTGCAACAATTAGTATATTTATAGAAGTAATACAGATAATCGGAAAAATCTAATGCCAATTATCATATTACTAAGATAACTTGCGAGCTCTACAAGGAGATAAGATAAAATAAGATAATTTTATTGATGTTCGACACATGACCAAGAAACATGCCATCAGGACTAGAGTGTACAATCTGAAGTCAACGTCTGATACATGAACAAGAAACATTTCAACGGGATTAGGGAGTACAATTAGAAGTCAATAGACTAAGGAAGAAGTGTGTAGAACACTCCTAGATGCTAAAAAGTTCACAAAAAAAGAGAGAGTGTATGCTGAATAAAGGGCTTGACTATGGGGTTTGGTTCACTTGGTCCAATTTCAGACAGGAAGGATAGGGTGCAGGTGAGGTTAGACATGGTGTATGGTCCTCAAGATATTATCTGTTTTTCCGGTTCTTGGAAGCTAGTTGATGTGTCGATTGAGGCTACTGGCTTGGATCATTTACACATCCAAACTTCCATCTCTGTTGGGTAGGTGGTGGATTCATGGCGCTCATCATTGTACAAGTTGAATGCAGCTCACTTGGAGTCCCTGGACTTATGTGCTCTTGTTCACAGAGTTTGGAACCTCGTCCCTTGACCTAGTGGGGAGAAGGGCTGGTTGTTATGGTGGGAGGTTGCTATTCGAAGAATTGTCAAGTTCATGAGAGGTTGGGGGTGTATGATTGCTTGCAAGCATAGACAGGAGCTTTGGAAGGCCATACTGAGGTTGGAGGAGGTACGTATATTCTTGGAGGAGCATTTACACCACACTGTTCTTTAGGAGGATGTAGTGCAGTTGGAGTTGGTGGTTTGCAGATAGGAGGAATGTAATGTTCCTGAGCCAAATTTCTTGCTCAAAACACTAATTGTTTATTGTTTTTATATTTGTTCATGTGTTTGCAGGTGTATCCGTAAGATGTGCATGGATTATTCAATATTGATCGACCAATAGATATGAAGCATACAATCATAAGTAAGACAAGAGATATAAGAACACCAATAGAGAATCAACAATGTCAGATCTGACCTTTATTTAGAAAGTAAGGACATCTCGTACACAGGAGATCCGCAGATCTGGAAGAAAGCCCTAATAATAACAAAATGGGCTGCTAGCCAATATAATAAGAAGAACAATACAAGATAAATGCCTCCCAAAGGCTGTAAGAGAAGAGATCCAAGCCTCCAAAGGCCACCAACAAGCAGATTTGACCGAAGATAGAAGAACCTGATCAATGCATTGTCAAACCTCCCTAGCTGGATGAATTGCGCCCTGCTCTGGATGTTGCCAAACTCTCAAGTTTCGGCCTACCCTCTCTTGACCTCCAAATCCTCCAAAACTCGCCCAGAATGAAGATCGGGCTGATAGAAACCTTTGGATCCAATCTCAAGCTGATCTGAGCAATGCTGCTCCTCCAAATAGGCAATCCCTAAACTGGATTGTGCCCTCCCTGGTTTGATAAAGTCAAATAGGGTACGCTCTCCCCTCTAGGAACCTCCAAATGCCACCAAACTCCGTCAGATCATAGATCAGGCCACTGCTACCAAGATGCCAAAGTCTCAAGCCAATCTATGAAGATTTGAGCCTCCAAACACTGAAAATCCCTTTCTGCAAAGCACCCTCTTTCCCTTCAATTCGTGCCAAGCTCACAGAAATAAACTCCAAGGATAAACTCCTCCAGAATAGACCATGAATGTTGCTAGGGACCCTACGAAGAGAACCCACGTATTACTTTCTCCAAATGCCTCCTGCTTCCTCCAGATCGAACCAAAACCTCCAAGATGGTGCACCCCCTAGCTGGAAACCCCCCTGGGTTGCGCCCTAGCCTGGTAAATGCTTGTAGAACCAACCTGCAACACTGTAGAATGGTGTGGGAGGATTATTTCACCTCCGGAACCAAGCCTGGATCAAGGAAGGTGGGATCTTTCACCACCGAGTTGATCTCTAGGGTTTTTGACTCAATGCTCTCAAAACTGATTGTGCTCAAGAGCTCCAATGCAAATAAGATAATAATCCAGAATGAATAAGGAGTGCACCCTGCCCTTTCCTTTATAGCTCCAATCTATTCCTCCATTGTGTTAGTTTTACCGTTAGGTTTAATTGTTAACCTAACTCATCCTTTCTATTTCTTTGTTGAGTTACCCTTTTTCCTCAAAGTCAACTTAACTTTAGAATATTATGATTTCTGGTTGACTTTGTCCCCAATACACCTGAGACTATAGTCTAGTGGGGAAAGCTA
>SNQJ01S0069919.1:33665-46072 GCA_010110895.2 Picea sitchensis | reverse complement strand
CTTTTGACTTAGGAAAATGTCAAAGTGAAATTAAACATAAAGTATAAGGCACAATGGGTCAAATATTTCCATCTTGTGGTTAGAGACCCACAACCACAAGGGGACCACTTTCCAAGGTACCCAAATCTCAACAATAGCTTATAATTCTTTCCTCACCACTTGAATTGCATGAATTGCTTTTAGAGGTTCATGGCATAAGCGCCCAATGCATCAACCATTATGCTCCAAACATCATATCTATCCCACCGAACGGTAGAGCATAAAACCCTCTCTGCAATTGCAAGTTTCGAATTCATACAGAAACCTTATGTCATCTTCCTATGTCTTTAACTTGTTCTCCACCTGCAATTGTAACCATGAGATTTTTGTTAGGGTATAAAAAAGGCTTAGTTTTTTTGCAAAATTGATATCAACACAATTGTGAGTGCTTCCAGAATCTATCAATATTGATACATCCTTCCATTTTATGGTTCCTTTGAGTTTCTAGGTCCTAGGTTCCATTTTTCTTATTATTGCAACAAGCAAGATCTCGGGTCTTTTGTTTCTAGATTCTTGGATTTTATGAACATTTCTTAGTTGAGGAGGAGTATATTTTACTGTAGTTTGACCTATAGATTCCTTTTGGAGCAACAATTCTTCTTTCTTTTGAAGTTGCCTAGTGCATGTGATTGTAGCTAATGATTTCATGCGGGGTTTCATCATCATTAAACTTTAACATGTTTTCTTCGTCGAAAGCCTCTACTTATTTTCCATCTACAATCTCGAAATAGATAAGATATAATAAGATAATTTTATCCCTATCCAATAAATGACCACAAAAGTCGGTCAATGGCATCTGTAATGATTAATCGTTCTTCTTTCTTTTGAGGTTACGTAGTGCATGTGATTGTAGCTAATGATCTTTCCCATGGGGTTTTGTCATCATAGTTTAACATGTTTTCTTCATCAAAAGCCTCTACTTGTTTTCCATCTATGATCTTGTAATAGATAAGATATGATAAGATAATTTTATCATTGTCCAACCAATGAACACAAAAGTAGGTCAATAGCATCTATCATGATTAATCGTTTCCGTATGCATATGTGATCTGATGACAATTTTTCTCCGCATTTGCTATAATTATTGTCCTTCTTAGCTACGAATCTTGAAATCTATTTTTTATTGTCTTCCCTCGAATGTGGTCTAATATATCTAGACTTTTCTTTGTTCGAAAATGGTGTTGCATGGGGTTGTCTCTTTCGCTAATCTCATAGTTTCTTTTTTTTTACAGAAGCGGGTAATGGTTTTATTAAAATATGTGTTGTGCAAATGCAAAAACAGCCAGAAAGTACAAAATTGCAAAATGGCCAGAGGCCTGAGCAAAACCCTCAAAATTGATTGTGCTCAAGAGCTCCAATGCAAATAAGATAATAATCAAGAATGAATAAGGAGTGCACCCTGCCCTTTCCTTTATAGCTCCAATCTATTCCTCCATTGAGTTAGTTTTACCCTTAGGGTTAACTCTTAACCTAACTCATCTTTTCTTTTCCTTCGTTGAGTTACCCTTTTCCACAAAGTCAACTTAACTTTAGAATATTACGATTCTTGGTTGACTTTGTACCTAATACACCTAAGACTATAGTCAAGTGGGGAAAGCTAGACTATTGAGTCTCTCCAACCCTCTTCATCAAGAGGTGGGGGACATTACAGTCTCCCCTGCTAAAATTGCTTGTCCACAAGCAATTCTGAACCTGTCTCCTGGATCAACTGCTCTCCTTCCCACGTGGCATCCTGCACAGGTAGGTTCTTCCACTTAACCAAATATTCCCTGATGCTTCTTTTCCTTAGCTTCCTCTCCCTGACTTCTAGTATCTCCTCTGGTATCAGTACCAACTATCCTTCTTCATCCATGGGTGGAAATTCCTCGATAGGAGTGATGTGCTTGTTGATGGCCCTCTTCAAACACGAAACATGAAAGACATTACGTATTTTGTTGCCCTGTGGTAGATCCAACTCATAAGCTACGGCCCCTACCCTCTTACTGACTCGGTATGGACCAAAGAAATGGGGTTGGAGATTTTTTGCACCACTTCTCTTGATTGATGCCTGTCGGTACGGTTGGAGCCTCAAATAAACCAAGTCATCGATCTCAAAGGTGTGCTCAACTCTGTGCTTGTCTGCCTGTACCTTCTATTGATTATGTGTCCTCTATAGATGATCCTTCAATTCCCTGAGAATGTCCTGACTCTGTTGAATCTAGTCCTGGACCATGGGAGCCCTGCTGTCTCTAAAGGCAGTCTCTACAAAAGAGAGAGGGTCATAACTGTATAAGGCCCTGAATGGCGGCATACCAATGGACATATGATGAGTGGTGTTGTAACAGTATTCCCCCTAGTGAAGCCATTTGACCCATGCCTTCTGTTGTCCTGCCACATAGTTTTTGAGGTAGCCTTCAACCCATTTGTTGACTATCTCTGTCTGGCCATCCGTCTGCGGGTGATAACTGGTACTAAGAGTCAAGGTCGTACCTACTAGTCTGAAGAGCTCCTGCCAAAAAGTTCTCATGAACCTGCTATCTCTATGACTCACTATGGTTTTGGGCAACCCATGCAATCTGAAAAACTTCCCTGAAGAATAGGTCTGCAACCTGTGCTGCATTGAAATCTATGGCAATGGAAAAATAGTGTGCAAACTTCGTCAACTTGTCCACTACTACGAAAATGCAGTCCTTGCCCTGTACCTTGGGCAACCCTGTGATGAAATACATGGATATGCTCTCCCAGTTTTGCTCCGGAATGGGAAGTGGTTGTAGTAGTCTTGTTGGGTAAGTGTGTTCATCTTTGTTGGCCTAGAAAATGTTGCACTCCTTGATGTGGCTCATCACATCTTCTTTTAGACCCTTCCAAGCAAACCTCTCCCGTACCTATCTGTACCTCTTGGCGATCCCTTGGTGCCCTGCCACGGGTGAATCATGAAATGCATGTAACACCTTGGTCTTGAAGGTTGATTCGGGGACCAAGAAAATTCGGCCCTCGTAGTAAATGATGTCATCCATAACCCTGAAGTTGTCATCTATCACCTGCCCATCGATTACTTCACAAGCAAATTTGTTCTTTGAATATTCCATCAAGAGGTGGGCCTTCCAATCCACTGAAATATCGGTCATGGCATAAAACGATGGTCTTCTGGACAAAGCGTTTGCTACCACGTTATTCTTCCCCTTGACAAATTCTATGTCGAAGTCATATGCCTGGATCTTGCTCACCTACTTTTGTTGCCTTTCATTCAAGTCCTTCTGGTCTAGGAAGTACTTGAGGCTATTGTGATCTGTCCTCACAACAAATTTCGCTCCAACTAAATACTGTCGAAACTTAGCCAATGCATGCATGATGGCTAGCATTTCTTTGTCGTAGATGGTGTAGAGGAGCTCAGGACCCCTCAACTTTCGGCTTTCATAGACAATTGGGCCAATACCAGGACTCCAATGCCTACCCTTGATGCATCACATTCTACTGTGAAGGGTTGTATGAAATCTGGAAGGGCCAATACCGGGCATGTACTCATTACTTTCTTCATTTTTTCAAAGGTGGCATGTGCTTCTAGGTTCCATTTGAAGGCCCCCTTCTTGGTCAAATCAGTCAAACTTGCACAAAGTTGAGAAAAGCCTTTGACAAACCTCCTGTAATAGCAGCAGATGCCCAAAAACCCCTTCAACTCAGTGAGTGTCTTTGGTGTGGGCCAATCGATGATGGCTTGTATCTTTTCCTGATGTACATGTACCCCCTTTACTCCAATAATGTGTCCTAAGTAAAGGACCTCTGTCATCCCAAATTCACATTTAGACTCCTTGGCATATAAGGATTGCTCCTCCATAATAGTCAAAATTTGTTCCACGTGTTGAAGGTGCTCCTCCCAAGTCTTGTTGTAGATCGGTAAATCATCAAGGAAGACTAATAAGAACTTCCTTAGTTGCTTGTTGAACAAATGATTCATGCACGATTGGAAAGTGGTTGGTGCATTAGTCAACCCAAAAGGCATGACTAGAAACTCATAATGCCCATAGTGACACCGGAAAGCAGTCTTGGAACTATCTTGCTCCCTCATTTTAATCTGGTGATAGCCGGAGCGCAAGTCAATCTTAGTGAAATATACTGCCCCATGGAGCTCATCCAATAGCTCATCAATCTGTGGGATGGGATATCTGTTTTTGATGGTCTTCTTATTTAGGGCCCTGTAGTCAATGCACATGTGCATTGTTCCATATTTCTTTTTCACTAACACTACTGAAGATGCAAAAGGACTGGAGCTCGGCCTTATGTGACCCATATCCAACAATTCCTTAATTGCCTTTTCAATTTCGTCCTTGTACTTCTTGGGGTGCCTATAATGAGCGGTGATGACAGGTTTCGCACCCTCCGCTAACTCTATGATGTGCTCAAACCCCCTATCTAGTGGTTCTCCTGGTGGTATAGGCTCAAAGACCTTGTTGTGCCTATCCATGATTTTCTTGATCTCTGGTGCGTAGTGTGTCTCCCCCTTTTTGTCCACTCTGATTGAAATTCTTCATTCTGCTGCATAAGCGATGTCTTCTCTCCGAAAGATGGCCTCCATGCGCTTTGTTGTCACCACCCTTGGTGTGTTGCCTGTCATACCCCTAAGAACCACCTTCTTCCCTGTTTCTTATGTGAAAGACATTTCCATGGTTTTGTAGTTTGTGGTGATTGCCCCAATGTATTAAGCCACTGTACTCCTAGGATGATGTTGGTGTCTGGAAAATCCATCACATAGAAATCGTGTGCCAAATCATGTCTGCCCAAAGTGAGTTTCATCCCTGGGATGTATCTATCACAGGGCATGGTGCGTCCACCTGCTACCTCCACATGAAATCCCTCGAATTCCACTTTCGGTATGTGCCTTCTTTGCAGTAATGCTAAGTCAATGAAATTGTGTGAGGCACCTCCATCAATGAGGAATGAAACCTTCTGCCCCTGTAACACCCCTCTCATCCTGAAGGTGTTGAATTTAGGTACCTCGTTGATGTATGCAATGGTTACCTTCTCATCTGTTGTAGGGTCGTGACTAGCATCCTCTTCTTCTGTCTGTCCTGGAGTTTCGGCCTCCATGTTCTGTATGTGGCCGAAATCCTCATCCCCCTCATCATCTGAGATCACCTCAATGTAGTGGGCTTTGCCCTTACCCATGGTTTCTTGCAAGTGAAACACAATTGCTTCCTCCTCAGCTCCCTCCTAGTGGGCTCATCCATCCTGCCCCTACCTCGCTCAAACCCCCTTGGGTCTCTTCCCCCTTGATTAATAGGAAGTCTTTGCTCTCTACCCGCTTGATTGGGAGGCCTAGGGGTGAATCTCGTCTTAGATGTTGAACCTAGGTCTCTGGTCTTCCAGATGGCATCGTGCAAGTTGGTAGGCTTAAAGGCCTTGACCCAACCCCTCAAGGGTTCCATCAACCCTTCTGTGAAAAGCATCATGAATCTCACTTGAGACATATCCTGTACCATCACTGCCAGCCTTTGGAACTCCTCTATGTAAGCCTTCGGTGATCCTGTCTGCCTGAGCTACGTGAGCTCCCTAAAAGGTAGCTCCGGATCCCCCTGATCAAATCTGTCAATGAGCCTCTGTGTGAACTCTGTGTAAGATGTAATCTGATTGTGTCCCAATGTGGTTAACCCATGATACCACCAATCATGAGCCTTTCCATCTAAGTACATGGTGGCAAATTTGATGGCATCCTTCTTTCTCATGGGGTTAAGTTGTAAGTAGGTATCCAACTTCTGCACCCATGCTTGTGTTGTCACCTTAGCAAATCCACCAAAATAAGGGATTTCTATTTTGCCTGCCCTACGCTCCAGTTCATAGTTGGGCTTTTGATACTGTTTCGGTTTGCCCCGAAATTTGATCCCACAATATTGATCTAGTGTGACATGTCTCTGAAACTTTGCACTTAAGGCATGATACTCCCTGGCATACTGCTCAAAATTATCCTCAATCTCATCCTCATAATTGTGTTGTGGCTGAGTATCGAAGAATGTAGGTAGATAGGGTCTAGGGGTGGTCCTGTTGTATGTTTGTCCCAATGGTGCACCTCCTCCATAGCTCTATCCCTCAGTGTGATAATGGGGGTTGTGCTCCTCCTACTGTCTAGTCCCTCCATGAGATCCACTAGCCTCTCTGTTGGCATAAATTTCTGGACCCTTCCCACCATGAGTCATCTGCATCAGGAGTTGTGATACCCTCTCCTGGCTTTCACTTACCTTTCTCAGAGCCTTTGTCATCTCTACCTGTCCCCTGCGTACTGTTTCTTGGTTCTCCTATAGATGATGCACGAGGGTGCTTTGTGTCACGTTTATGGAGTGTTGCAACTCCTTAGCGAACCCTGCTAGAATCTGTGGCTCACTGTCCTCACCTGATCCTTCCATTTCGACCTCTGTCTCACCTGTCTATTTCCTGCGTATGCCCACGTAAATGCCACTGAACTTCTGGCTGCGCTAACCCCCATTGGTTGGGAGGATCAAAGCTCTGATACCACTGTAGTGTTCCTGAGCCAAATTTTTTTCTCAAAACACTAATTGTTTACTGTTGTTATGTTTGCTCATGTGTTTGCAGGTGTATCCGTAAGATGTGCATGGATTATTCAATATTGATAGACCAATAGATATGAAGCATACAATCATAAGCAAAACAAGAGATATAAGAACACCAGTAGAGAATCAACAATGTCAGATTTGACCTTTATTTAGATAGTAAGGAGATCTCGTACACAGGAGATCCGCAGATCTGGAAGAATGCCACAATAATAACAAAATGGGTTGCTAGCCAATACAATAAGAAGAACAATATAAGATAAATGCCTCCCAAAGGCTGTAAGAGAAGAGATCCAAGCCTCCAAAGGCCACCAGCAAGCAGATCTGACCGAAGATAGAAGAATCTGATCAATGCACTGCCAAACCTCCCCAGTTGGATGAGTTGTGCCCTGCTCTAGATGCTGCCAAACCCTCAAGTTTCGGCCTACCCTCTCCTGACCTCCAAATCTCCAAAACTCGCCCAGAATGTAGATCGGGCTGATAGAAACCTCTGGGTCCAATCTCAAGTTGATCTTGAGCAATACTGCTCCTCCAAATAGACAATCCATAAACTGGATTGCGCCCTCCCTGGTTTGATAAAGTCAAAGAGGGTACGGTCTCCCCTCTGGGAACCTCCAAATGCCACCAAACTCTGTCAGATCATAGATCGGGCCACTGCTACCAAGATGTTGAAGTCTCAAGTCAATCTATGAAGATTTGAGCCTCCAAACACTGAAAATCCCTTTCTGCAAAGAGCCCTCTTTCTCTTCAATTCGTGCCAAGCTCACAAAAATAAACTGCAAGGACAAACTCCTTCGGAATAAACCAGGAATGATGCCAGGGACCCTCCGAAGAGAACCCAGGTGTTACTTTCTCCAAATGCCTCATGCTTCCTCCAGATCGAACCAAAACCTCCAAGATGGTGCGCCCCCTAGCTGGAAACCCCCTTAGGTTGCGCCCTAGCCTGGTAAGTGCCTGTAAAACCAACCTGCAACACTGTAGAATGGTGTGGGAGGATTATTTCACCTCAGGGACCAAGCCTGGATCAAGGAAGGTGGGATCTTTCACCACCGAGTTGATCTCTAGGGTTTTAGACTCAAAACCCTCAAAACTGATTATGCTCAAGAGCTCCAATGCAAATAAGATAATAATCCAAAATGAATAAGGAGTGCGCCCTGCCCTTTCCTTTATAGCTCCAATCTATTCCTCCATTGAGTTAGTTTTACCCTTAGGGTTAACTCTTAACCTAACTCATCTTTTCTTTTCCTTCGTTGAGTTACCCTTTTTCCACAAAGTCAACTTAACTTTAGAATATTACGATTCATGGTTGACTTTGTCCCCAATACACCTTAGACTATAGTCTAGTGGGGAAAGCTAGACTACTGAGTCTCTCCAACCCTCTTCATCAAGAGGTGTGGTACATTACACTCTCTCTCTCTCTCTCACATTAGATAAGACCTTCCATATAGGGGCACTCATGCCTACTCTAATGTATGCCTACCTTCCTCATCCCGACCCTCAATTTTGGCGACTATGAAATTCAGGGTATTCAAACAAATGGAAGTTGAATACACCACAAAATTTGTTGTTGTTGGGGCTTCAAGGGATATGTACGTACAAAATCAACACTTATAGTGTGATGATGGATCCACCATGAATTTGGGTCAGGTTAGGCTCTGATACCAATGAAAGAAGCACAATTGGTGCTACTGAAATATATCTGCAAATATATGTGTGTGTGTGTGTGAATAATAGTTGGATGATTTACAATAACCCATGTGACAGTATATAAATATAAATTGATGGTCATGAGGTGAAGGGGTGTGACCCTTGATGCTTTATTATTATTATTATTATTATTATTATTTATGTATGTTACAATTTCATGCATGCATTTGTCCCAAAAAGACCTGAGAATATTTACATATGAAGAAAATATGCACCCCGTAGGTCACTAACTCCAAGCTTTGGCAAAATCTCTAACCAAGGACAACATTAAAAGAGAAATAATTAAATTTACAATTCTTATATCGATAGACGAATTTAAAATAATATACCACATTGATAAAATTCAGATTAGTCTTTAAAGGCACTGATGACAAATGGAGATCAAAAAAACTTTTACAAGAGAATGCATATCCATCATCGTAAAATGTCAGATTTCAAGGCATGCATGCATGAGATAGGAGACTAGAGAAGAACTTCTAGACTAAATTCATTTGATTTTGCATTGCATAAAAAAAATGGATTTATGATACAAATTCATTTCAAATTTAGTTGGTGAAGACGAGGATAATTCTTCTACCAAAAATAGATCACCCTAGAGTAGGCAGATGTTATCTCAAAAATCTGTCTTATCTTAACCCTATGACTACTTTTAGCAAAATAGGGCACCACACTGAAATGTGAATTAATAATGTACTAAATAAAATTATTGGAATCTCATGAACTTCACGACTTAGTGTAGTTACTAGTGAGATACAAGAGTTCATTTGTAATTACCATACCTCAACAATTTGAATTTACAAGATGCATTCAAAGAAAAAATTCCTAAGCTTTGTTGATACACAATATGCACCACTCCTTATTCATCTACATTGCTTCCCCTTCACAACCTAGACCCAAAATCGTTGTTGATCATCCACTTGTTTATGTTGGTTCTGAATCTCTTCCTATAATTTTTTTATGTTGGACATTTCGACTAGTAATAGGCAAGGCCCATTTAAGAGATTGCGAAGGTTGTTGTGAATGCAAGTCGATGTTAATCTGCTTCAAATGATGATTCTCAAATTCAACCTCAACAAGTCGGCCATTCAAATTTGCAACGACTGTTGTGAGGATAAGGTTCTAAGATTCCACCTTCATAAGCCTCTCTTCGAGATCCGTCACTATGTCACAAGGGATTTAATTTGGTTAGCCCAAAGCGAGACAACTTTGGGGGGGGTGCAGAGTGTATTCAAGTGGAGATGTTGTAGTGTCATATGGAAAGCATATTCCAGATCTAAATTGATTAGCCTTTACTAGTTCCTTTCTTGGTTCCTCCATGATTAAGGGATTATATCATGTGAGACTATGACTAAAACAATCAATATTTTTAAGAATTGTAGCAAGCAAGTCAAGCTAGTTAGAAGAAAACCAATAAATCCCTATAGAAAAGAGGTTTCCCAGTGTCCAACTAGATCTATATCCTAGCGATAACGTATTTACAACCAAGGGGAAATAGCATTACACATGTTATTAACTTATATGAAGCTACAAAATAAAGGGGACAAAAATCAAAACCAAATAGAACTAGATAAACGCAGGAGATAGACTTTCCAAGTCATTCTTCAAACCCTTAATGGCAAGCAAGTAGCAGAAAAATTTTCATATTTTCAAATAGATAATCGAAGAATAACTTCCCTATTCAGTATTACAAAAGAATTTGTAAAACACTTTACTAAGAACTTTCAATCATCAACTCAACAAAATGAATAAATTATCCAAGAACACAAATATGTGGTTCCAAGAAAATTTGATGCCTCTCAAGCCTCTCTATACGATTGCCTCCTCTCCCTAGATGAAATAACCAAAGCTCTAAGGGTAATGGGAAATGATTAATCCCTAGTTGGACAGATTTCATAGTAAATCCTAAAAAACAACTTAAATGTTTACTACGATCAATCTACTCAAGGTCTACAAAAAGCCCCAAGCATTTAATACTAAGAAGGAAAGGCTTGAATCAAGTTTATCCCTAAACTAGGTAACTTTGATGTAATTACTAATTTGAGGCCAATCACTTAATTTATCTAAGAAAATTCTCTAACAAAGGAACTACTCTCAAGGTAAAGATGTTAACACTCAATAATATGTTATTAGGATAAATTGGTTCTTGTGTTACTTTATACGTTAAATATGTGACCAGTGTAATGTTAGATGTTGTATTTAAGAGTTCGGTGGTTTAAGGTCTACAAAAAAAACCCAAAGCATATAAAAAGTACATAGTACTTGAGAGGAAAGTGTTGAATCAAGTTTATCCTTATTCCCTAAACTAGGTAACTTTGAGATAATTATTGATTAGGGGTCAATTACTTAATTTATCTTAGGAATTTCTCTAACAAAAGAACTAACTCTAAAGGTAAAGATGTTAACACTCAATAGAATGCTATTAGGATACACCAGTACTATGTCACTTTATATGTTAAATATTTGACCAATGTTATTCCCTTCTAGCTCGAGTTTTGTAACTCTTTAGATTTTGACGATGTCTTGTTTGTTTCGGGTCTCAAAAAGAACTCATTTTCGATTTTGGTTATGGAGAATAAGGGCTATGTTGTGAAGTTCAAGAACTAACAATTCCTCATCATGCTGAAAGAATCTAGCCCAAATACAGCACAAGTAAATGGGGTTAAAGAAGGTAATCTTTACAAGTTGTAGGGTGAATTTGTTCGAGCCCTAGTTCATAACAATGACAGTGTGTGTAAGTTGTGCACAAGACGATGGGGCACCTACATCATAGTGCATTGCCTGTTCTGAGGGACATACTCATAGGTATTCCAGAGTTTAGCATTGAACAGTAGGGAGTGTGCAAAGGGTGAATGCTTGGCAAGCATGCCAAGGTTTCTTTCCCAAGCAGCAAGCATAGGTCTAAGGAGATTCTAGACCTAGTGAAATTGGATGTTTGTGGACCGATGTCAGTAGCATCAATCTCAAGAAGCATGTACTATGTTTCCTTCATTGATGACTTCTCTTGAAAAACTTGGATCTACTTCCTAAAGACCAAAGATGAGGTCTTTAGTAGGTTCCAGGAGTCCAAAGCTCTAGTTGAAAACCAAACAAAGAAGAAGATCAAAGTCTTGAGATCAGACAATGAGGATGAGTATACCTCTAAGGAATTCAAAGGTTTCTGCAACAACGCAGGAATCAAGAGAGAGTTCATTGTTTCGTACAACCCACAACAGATTCATGACAAAGATTGTCGATGTTTTTTGGGGCAGAGGCATGCAACACAACAATCTACATCCAGAACCGGTATCCTCATAGGATCTTGGAGGACAAGACACCAAAGGAGGCATTCACTAGTGTGAGGTCGGAGGTGAGTCATTTCCGCATCTTTGGATATCCAATTTATATTCATGCACTAGTAGAGAAGAGGACCAAGTTAGAGCCCTCCAACAAGAAGCATTTATTTGTGGGTTATAGTGAGACATCAAAGGCCTATAGGATATATATTCAAGAGAAAAGGAAGATCATAGTGAGCAAGGATGTAAAGTTTGAAGAAGACCTTGCATCCAGGAAGTCCCATAAGCATTCCAATGACAGAGGATGAAGTGCAGGAAGCTCTAAAGGTTGAGCCAAGGTCACCAGTGACTTCCAAAGCAATACAACAGCCTATAGGTGAAGAGAAGGAGACAGTAGCCCTTCCACTTCTGTCAAGAGACCTCGATGATTAACTCAGACATTGAGGGATGCTCGGGAGTATGTTGAGGCACCTAGGAGCACATTTAGAGAGAGTAGACCTCTGAAGAAGTTTCCAGACCCCATGGAATCGATGAGCAGCATCATAGATTCCAATCCTTCCAACTATCAGGAGGCTATAGAGCAAAAGGTATGGCGGGATTTCACGGTCGAGTACACCTCCATCATGAAGAATGATGTTTGGGACATGGTGCCAAGACCAAGGGGGAAGTCAACAGTGAGTTCCAAGTGGCTCTACAAGATCAAGCTTGCAACAAATCGCAATATTGAGAAGTTCAAGGCGAGGTTCATGGCGAGAGGGTTCTCCCAAAAAGAGGGAGTACATGATAGCCAGTTGAGACGAACAAAGTTCGCTCACACAAGGATTATCCAAAATATTTGGAATATAACAAA
>SNQJ01S0069919.1:23511-33655 GCA_010110895.2 Picea sitchensis | reverse complement strand
GTTATTTGTTTTGAGTATATTGCATGTGCTAACATTGGGGTATGAAAACACTTGCAAGGGCACCTCAAAAGAGCACTTAACCATAAAAATTATGAGCAGAAAGTTACTTGACTGTTTCCCGTCCTAAAACAAAAGCAAAGGACAGTCTTGGAGATTGAAACTTAGAGCCAAATTTCAGGTCAAGGATAGACCTGTTTTGGCAGCCTCATAGTACCTCGTATTTCTACATGGTATCAGAGCCCTTGGTGGCAAGGACTTGCTGATTTTTGGGTGCATACAGTTGGCAGTTTTGGGACAGCTTGTTAGCAGATTTTTGGACAGCTTGTTGGCAAAATTAGTGGACAACTTGTGGGCAGATTTGTTGGACAGCCTATAGGATTGTTTTGGACTTGTGTTTTCAATCTCTTTTCGCACCTATTTGGACAGGAGTGAGGTTGTATTGGACAACCTCTTTTCACACCTGTGTTGTTAGGAGTGAGGTTGTAGTTTGACTGCCTCTTTTCACACTTGTGTTGACAGGAGTGAGGCAGTACTCTTGTGCAGTGTTAGCATCAGTGTGAACTTTAGTGGGCAGCCATGTCAGTGTCTTAGATGCGGGCATAGGATAGGCTAGACGGAGCTAGCAACTGGTCCCCTTGGAAGACCAGGATCACTTTCGTCTTGGAGGATCTTGAACTGTGGGATATAGTTCAAGCTCCCGTGGTGATTCCTCCTGCAGCTGCTCCATCACCATTGTTGGATGTGGATTTTAGGAAGCAAAACACCATGGCGAAAAAGACTATTTGTGATGTGGTGAGAGACCACATCATACCACATTTGACTGGGAAAGACTATGCCTTTGAGATATGGGCCTCATTGTGCAAGCTTTACCAGAGTTCCAACCAGAATCGGAAGATGGTTCTGTAGGACGAGCTCAGGGGCATTCAGATGCTCGATTTCGAGTCGGTCACATCATACCTAGGTAGATTTACACAGATTTGAGACGAGTTGACCGCAGTCGGGGAGATCGTGGATCTTGACTTCTTGGTGAGGATAACTTTGAGCAGCTTTACCAAACCTTGGGGTTCATTTGTACGAGGCATTGTAGCTCGGGAGGTCATGCTTACCTGGGAGAGACTTTGGGACGACTTCGTACAGGAGGAGTTGAGATGTAGCTCAGGATCTTCAGGACAACAACGTATTTTAGAGGGTGATGAGGACCTTGCTCTGTGGATTAAGGGCTAGAAGAAGACCGACAAAGGTGCTAGACAAGGTCCCAAGGGAGGGGCCAAACCACAACAAAGTGACGGTGGGAAAGAGAGAGACATGAGCACAGTGAGATGATTTTCTTGTGGAGAGATGGGTCACTATGCAGGACAATATCCCAAGAAGAATAAGAAAAGGCATCAGGATGGTATTGCAGCGACGATAGAGGAGGAGGAGTTCGATGCTCAGTTTGCGAGAGAGTGTGCATTTGTCAGTTGTTGTTCGTTAGTATATACACCATCCAGCATTAGGTGGGGAGATAGAGTTTAGGAGGACCTATTGACTCAGAGTATTGATTCAGAGGGAGCTCAGACTCAGTTTTCGAGGACACCATCTTCAGGGGTGACTGGTCCACCCGAGATAGCTTCAGTTTCAGAGTTTATGAGACAGAGGGTTGGTGTAGGGGCTTCAGAGCATCAAATATTGATGATGAGGAGGAGAAGAGCACCACAAAGGCTTGAGCCTCACTCGACTATGGAGATGAGCAAATTAGGTTCAGGTTCCACTTTAGGTGGAAGTCACTTGGTGAGAGGCCAAGTTAAGGATCTTGCTGAGATGCCAAGATCAGGATACTCTTGGTGAGATGCCAAGAGGGGAGACTCTTGGTGAGATGCCAAGAGATGTGACTCTTGGTGAGATGCCAAGAGTAGTGACCGTTGGTGAGATGCCATGAGGTAGAAATCCTTGGTGGGATACCAAGGTTGAGATCCTTGGTGTGATGCTAAGATCTAGTTGATCTTGGATAGGTGGAGATGCACTTCCATCTATAGATCAAGCAGGTTGAGTAGATCTGTGTCAGAGACCAGTTGTGATTATGAAGGTACAACGATACTCACCGAGTATTTGCTAGTAGGAAACCATGTCCACTATAGGGATGAGATTGGGGGTGAATGGCACTTTCCTCGGTAAGAGGGAGTGTTGAGATTTGGGTACCTTGGAAAGTGGTCCCCTTGTGGTTGTGGGTCTCTAACCACAAGAGGGAAATATTTGACCCATTGTGCCTTATACTTTGTCTAATTTCACTTTGACATTTTCCTAAGTCAAAAGGGTGAAATTTGTTACTTGAGTGAAAAATGACTATTAATTCACTTTGTGGGTGAATTGGGGGACATAAAGTGAACTATGGAAACTTAACCCAAAGTGGGTTTTGAGTTGGGATTCTTTTTGAGAGATCTCAACCATGGATTAGATATGGGTTGGAGTGATCCTAGCCATTAACTTTTTAGGTTTCCTTATGATTCCTTAAGAAGGGCACATAGGGCATTTGGAGGCTAATTCACTTGTATGCTCACCAAGAGAGTTTGGAGAAGGGAAAGAGGATGAGAATGGAAGCATTGGGAGACTTGAGCTTGGGCACCATCTTTCATGGAGGGCTCATGGAGGCTTAGGTCCTCATTATTTGTTGGTATTGGTTATTGCTTGGAGGAGGGAACACCACTAGCAGGTAATAGGAGGACTTGTGCTATCTCATATATGTTTGGCTCATGTTGGAGGAGACACACATGAGAAAATTTGTGTGGAAGGGATTCTTCATTGGACGAAGGAGGAAGGAGGGCACATCACTTCAGTGGATAGAGCAACAAGGGAAGAGGGCGCACTAAGCTTGGGCGCATTTCTCTTCTTGGAACTCCAAAGCTTCTCATGAAGAGCTGCTATTGTATCAGGTTCCATTGTATTAGCTTACTTGTTGTATTCACTACTTAAGATCATCATTATATATACTTTCATTCCAAACTGGTTTTCCTCGGGGGGGCTTTTATCCAAGGTCATGTTGAACAAAAATACTTGTGTTCTTTTCATGCATGCTTAGATTCTAGATCAACTTGTTAGAGTTGTAAAGATCAAGAGGAGTGTTATTTGTTTTGAGTATATTGCATGTGCTAACATTGGGGTATGAAAACACTTGGAAGGGCACTTCAAAAGAGCACTTAACCATAAAAATTATGAGCATAAAGTTACTTGACTATTTGCTGTCCTAAAACAACAACAAAGGACGGTCTTGGAGATTGAAACTTAGAGCCAAATTTCAGGTCAAGGATAGACTTGTTTTGGCAGCCTCATAGTACCTCGAATTTCTACAGCTATATGGGTCAAGAACCTTATATCACAAGTTAGATCCATTGCAACTTAGTGGAAAAGGAAAGTTTCAAAGAAAAACTAGTAAGATATCAAAGTCATCTAAGCAAACATCACACTAATGATAACCAAGACACTTTGCTAAGAGATGAAATAGAAGCACTTAGACACATTATAATCACATTATGGACAAACCTTGCAAACATTCAAACTTGAATCCAGGACCAGGACGACCCTGCACAAGCAAAGATGAAAGTACTAGGTAGGACACATTAGGAAGAGAGAATTTCCTGAAGCAATTCTCCTCGAAAATGCTTAGAGGACAAAACATCTTTGATGGGGGAGGCAATGTAAGATATGTAAATATGTATATATTATAAAATAATAAATACCAATAATAATAATACTGATAATGAAGCATCGAGGGTCACACTTGTTCTCCTCGTGACCGTCAATGTATATTTATATACAGTCACAAGGATCATTATAAATCATCCAATTATTATTTAACAATTTAAGATATTTGAGTAGCACCAATTGTGCTTCTTACATAAATATATTTGGATTTCCTTACATAGTTTCTGAGTAGTTTTCTTAAGTTGTTTGTTCCACGGGGATAGTTTCTCTGTAGTTTGCTTAAGTTGTTTGTTCCACGGGGATGTATCCTTTGGTGTTGCTGACATGTCCCTTGCGTGTCTAGGACGTGAGAACAACCTTGGGATGTCCTTTGTCATTCTTGAAACATAGAAAGCTCGAGGATAATCTGTAGCCACCCCTTATCTAATGGAGGCAACATAATGTTGTTGAGACTCGAGACATCAAGTGCATCCCCTGTCATAGGGTATGCTAGGATATACCTTGACCCTGTTAATCCCCAGATTGCCTGTGCAATTGGAGGGCTAAGATCCAATGAGATTCCATCAGGTTGGTTCCATTACAGGTGCATCTAGACATAAGTAGTGATCAGATCTTTTTTCAGGGTTAGTTTCACCAGATTCCAAGAAATTGCTATTTTTAGTAGTTGGCTTTTTTCCTGGAGCCAGAAATTCGGGGCCCACATGTAAGAGATGCTTTCATATTCTTGATCCTCACCACCTCATGATACCAATTAGCCTGGTTCATGCGACATGCAAGTTGTTCCATGACAACTCCCATTTTTAGCAGTTTGTTTTTTAGGGCTTGCATGTTGTTTCTAAGTACATATTTGGGTTCCTTGTAGAAAAACGAGTCTAATGAGACTACTTTCATTCACATGGAAGATGTTGCTATTTTTAGCAGTGTCTAATTTTAGACTTCCTATATTTGGCAACAGTCTCATAGATGTTACCTTCATTTCATTCTTTCATGCTTTTTTGGAGCTAGACTGCTTTTTTGAGCAAGTCTAAATTTAGCAGTTGCTATTTGTGGTAGGTACAGGTTGTGATGTCATGGTTCTAGGTGTCCAGTGGTGGAGTGGTTCAAGGTTTCCAGGAAGTGAAGGATGATGAGTCAAGAGCAGTGATGAGTTGGTGAATTGTTCTTTCCGGTATGATACATGGCAACCATTCAGAGGTTTCCATTTGGTGTGAAGATTGAGCTAGTTTCTGTAATGTCCCCCTCCCCTTGACAATAACAAAGAAGGACTAAGTAGTCTAGTCACCCCTCTAGACTATAGTCCCATGGGTAAAGAGGGGTTGAGGCACTAAAAGTCACTTAAGTAATTAAAATGATTTTATTAAAAGGTGACTTTCAAGAAGAAAAGAAAGATTAAGGTAACTTAAGTGAAAATCAAATTACAACCTTAGTAAAAAGCAGAAAGGCAACTCAATTGAGCATTAGATTGGGAGGTATAAAAGAGAGAGGAGGCGCCTCACTCCTCATTC
Organism: Picea sitchensis; assembly: GCA_010110895.2. NCBI lineage: Eukaryota > Viridiplantae > Streptophyta > Pinopsida > Pinales > Pinaceae > Picea > Picea sitchensis. Next base: position 28,472 of record SNQJ01S0069919.1, on the reverse strand, counting down.
TTGTCTATTTTCTCATTGTGATCACTTGAGCTCTACAACTTACGTTTTGAGGGTTTTGAGTCAAGACACCTGAGAGGCTAGCAAGGAGGTGAAACATTCCTCCGTTCCTGGTCCAAGCTTGGCCAAGGAGGTGCAAGATCCCTCCCTCACTATTCTACTCAGACACAGGTATTCATCACTCAGGATTTGGAGTCTAGGGCATAGATCTAAGGTATTTTTGAGCAGTGGGGTGCAACTCCAAGGGAAGAAAGGTTCGATTTTCTCTAGGAAGGCTAGATCAACCTTTCCACCTTATACAGGGTTCATTGCTAGGGCCTGTTATCCCCGCTTTTTAGGGATATCTAGGAGATCATGTCTCGAGGCCCACAGTATCCCCGCTTTTAGGGATATCTAGGAGATCATGTCTCACAGGCCCATGCATCCTAGACATGGAGTACCGAGAGTAGATTGACCTGAGCATGGCCCTGAGGGTCCATCTTTCTTCTTCAAATTGTTCTAGTCAAGAAAGCAAACAACATCCATCACCATCAATTTGGTCTTGTATCGAAGAGGTTCTTGCTCCATGAAATAATTAGTCCGTATCATGGTTTGTGTAACTTTTGATCATTAAACCTTTAAATATATGCATCTGATTCTTTATCTCTAACAACTGCTTGGATGTTACATTAGCCCAATTCTGACCATGCTTGGGGAAATTGATGGGATTCCCTAGCAAGCCTCGCGGCCCATGTAGGTCTTGGTTTGCTAACGGGGGATTTCTGAAAGCCATTACATTTGTTCTACTAGCACCAATTGTTTCATCTTATCTCCGGCCATTTATCCCATTCCCCTTGTCCGGCATTGCTGACCTATTTGTGGATTGCACCTATCTCGTGGGAAGAAGGCTAGCGTCTAAGGTAAAAGCTACCGGTAGCATTAAAAAGCCTAAAAATGAAACTCCTCGAGATGCTTCACCCAGGGATCGTCGGGAAGGCAATAAAAGGCCTCAGCAAGAAACAAGAGGGACCCGAAAAAAAATAACAAACAAGACCTAGTCAGAGGATAGGTCTCATATCACGAGCTAGCTCATTAGGTTCATGGGTACCCAACAATATGACATCGCCACCATCCGTTACCATGCTGTGGCAGCTTAATCTTTGGCTGTAATGGCCAAGGGTCTCATCATGAGCCAACAATCTCATCTCTGTGAAAGTACTCCTGTGGGTAACACTGTCAGCTCTGGTCACCATGCTGGGCAGTGTCCTCTGGTTAGCCCTTTGAATAAAAAAGAAAAAGAAGAAGAAAAAGCAAAAAGACAAAGCAAGAAAAGAAAAAAAGGAACGAGCTTGGAAGTTTCTAACGACAGGGTACAACTCACCTCTACAAAGGCATCCACAGATAACATTATGCATCCTTGGCCCCTCACTGCACCCATATTGCCTGACATCCTAGCCACATCACCCTACTCCTACATGGTTTGGATGAAATCTCTCCTGACACTTTCCTTTTCTTGTGGATACTAGCCCAATAGGACGTCTTGTCTTTTTCTCCAATCTCGTATTGCAGGTTTTTGTAATGTCGTTGAGCTATTGACTGATGTATTAGGGTTTTTATGCATATGTTTAATAATATTGATGATGAGATGTGATTAACATTGCTATGATCCCAGTGACCGATGAGCCCATGGAGGGCGTAGCTTTTGATGTGCAGCACCGTGCCCAATGGACAGGGACCATTTCGACCGGTACACATGGGGAGATGACCAGTTCGGACCTCCATGGGGCTGAAGAGCCCACCAGATGGATGCTGAGAACCCATCAGGGGGTAGAGACAGGATGGAGATGGATTGGGGCTTTTGCATTGAAGAGGAAGAGGACGTTCCATTAGAGGCACTTCGACAGGACTAGACCTGGGGGGAATGACCCCTTTTTAGTGGAACGCCAGCCTTGGAAGGCTTGGGACGTCTCCAGCTTCACCATGACGTCATCCAACTTCATGGATGCTTTTGGAGGCAGACTGGGCAGCAGTGGCACGTGTGGCATGTTGGAGAGGCCCCCGGGGGGCTAACGTTTTGCTCCTTGGTGTCTCATTTTCCCTAGAAAGGGCCAACGCCTCCCTTGAAGGGGATTTTACTCTCATATTTTACTTGTTTAGGGCTTTTACTTAGCATTTAATGTAAAAACAGTATGATTTTGACATTATGGCCTTGTCGGCCTTTTTATGACCTAAAAGGTAAAATTAGGTCATTGATACACTATATATTGAGGGTTTTAACTCTCATTTTTATCATCAATTATCACTCACTCATAGTGAGGCCTGATTTTAGTGCCCTATTGGGGTTTTTGGCTGAACTAGTGATGCACACTTATTGAAGGAAGAGATTTTTTGGCATTTATGGTGTTTATCTTGAAGGAAGGTGTTACAACTAGGGTTTGCATGGTTATTTCTTCATGAATTGTAAGTATTTTTTCTGTAAAACTTCTTATTGAATGGTTGTAGTTTAAATTTCTTGCATATTGCTTATAAATTTGCTGAATCAAAACCCTAGGGGTCAAACACACAAGTAGGTCGTTGTTTCATGTTCCCTGATAGAGAAGCTTTAAGCCATTGAAGAGGAAAGCGAGAGCCTAGCCATAGCTACACTCCTTTTTCCTTGTTCCTTTATGCTAGCCGTACCTTTAGAAATCCAAGAGAGGGAGACGTCCTAGGCCTAGGTTATCTACACCTAGGGCCGTTTTTCCTTAGGGTTTGAAGAAAGAGCCTTGCCACAACAACACTCTCCCTCTTTAAGCTCTCTCGTCTTGTTTTTGTGCTTTATTTGAGCTAGCCGTTTGCCAGGAAGTAGGAGAGAGCACGAGGCCTTGCTTTTGCAACACTGGAGTGAGCCTCTCTCCCCTAGGGTTTCGTCTTTGAGGCCTTGCTTTAGCAACACCTTGAAACCTTTCCCTCTAGTCCTTTGGAATCTTGTCCCCTTCAACTTGTGCGTCCTTCACTTTCGGACTCCATTTAACCCTAAGGCACTGATCTTTAGCCTCCAGCGTTGAAGTGAAATCAAATCCAAACACTCTCAAACTTCTTTTAAATTGAAACCCTAACCTACTAACCCTAGAATGCTGAAGTCACCCTTGGTTATTTCATGTTGATGCAACAACGTTTCATTTTATAAGCAATTGAATGGTAGTTAAGAGCATTTATTGGATTGAGTGCTGATTTGTTACATTGAATGCTATATCGTTCCAGTATTTATTGACAAGTGACATATTTATCATTTCCATTCAGTAAACATTGATTTCGTCAATATTTACTGTCAAATTGCTTCCATTGAATATCAGATAGTCATTGATTTATGAAGTACTAACCAAGATTTGCACGTATTAGTCTCCTTGTTGTGTTGTCTCAAGCAGGTGCTTTTCTTTTCTTTGGTTATACTCTATTATTGGCTGTTTAGTCGAGACTATCTGATTGGCGGTAATCTGTGGGGGGGGAAATTTGTCTTTGTACTATTAGCCTTTGCCCTTTCAAAACCCTAGGTTACCGGGGACGTTTCCCCTGGGCCTAGCCTCCCTAAATAGAAAGAGCCTCCCCATTGTGGTGACATTGGGTGGGGAAGGTTCCTGTTTCACCAGTTTGACCTACTATTCTTTAGCCTTTCTTGCATCTACAAACTATGCGATAATAGGGCCATAGCACCCTTTTGCAACCTTTACTTCAGGGTTTCTCTTATGATATGATTTTTTGTGGCTTGATCGAATCTTTGAAGGAGGGCGCAACTCTCATTGAGGAGGCTTAGAGATCTGGACGAGGACTTAAGGGTTTTAACCCTAGCTTGCTCCCATCCATCTACTTGGCACCTAATTTACATTTTGGCTATATTTTGGAGCTATTTGGAGGTCATTGACTTGAGGGCCGAAATATTGAGTTTATTCAGCCAGCTAGGGCCGTACCAGTCCCAGATCTAGACACAAAGAGGCTTACCAACACAGATTCGAGGGTTCCAGCTGTAGAGGGAAAGACATTGATCTTGTAATAATCCATATTTAATTGAGGAAGTTCCAAGAGGCTCGATATCTTTCTATATTGTACCAGATCTGCAGATCCATGCAGGAAGATCACTTATATTATTAAATCAAGGTCAGATCTGAAGCTTGCTATCTTTTGTTTGTGTATTTCTTGTTGTGATGTCATCTATGCAATAAAACTCAGCAAAACACTTCAACACATCTTTCTGTAATAAAAACCTGCAAAAACAAAACACCAAACAACAAACAAAAAAGCCTAGTTCTTGGCTGAAATTGCTTGGGGACATTACAGTGGTATCAGAGCGAATTTCCTTCTCTAGCCTGTGCAAAATATAGATGTCCAAGAGAAAAGGCCGTGGGGGACAACCAGTAACAGGTATTCCGGAAGGGGAAGAGCCAGAAGTTAGTATGGGAGAAACTCATCAAACAGTAAATGCCACATCTGAAGAGGCCAAAATTTTGGCAGAAAAGCTAGCCTAGACAATGCAGAATGCACTATAGAACAGTCAGGAATCTATGCAGCGCAACCTTGAGGAAATGCAGAACCATCCATCTTTGGGATAGGCATAGCTTAAATTATCCGTTGCTAGTTTGCAAAGAGGGCAAGACATAATGATAGCTTTGATGGAGGAACAAAGTAAACACCAGGGTATTCTCTCTCAATATTTGATGGAACAAAGACATGGTAAAGACCCACCCTTGTTTGGTGGAAGTCATGATGCTGGTGGATCTCGTGGGGGAAATGGAAACCATGAGGAGTCCATACATAAAGGTCATGTGGAGGAGCATGGGCCAAATGATGCAATACTTATTTCATCTCACACAGCTATCAGGACGACCCCTATACCGTAGATGCCTACCTTCCTAGATGAACAAAGGAGGGACACTCCTGCTTTTGATCAAGAAAGTTTTGGTGATGAGTGGGAGACTGCAGAAAGGGAGTACAATGCCATGAGCGGGGTG
>SNQJ01S0069919.1:0-11873 GCA_010110895.2 Picea sitchensis | reverse complement strand
CATTAAGTTCCTAAGTCACTTTTCACTTTCTAATTTAAAGTTCACTTTACCACTTATAAAGTGACTTTATGAAAAAAGACCCACTTTTAAGTTGTGGACCACATTCCTAGGTAAAAGTTTAAAAACCCATAGGAACCACTTGTCCAAGGTACAAATCTTCATTAAAATTCAACAACACATTCACCTCACTTTTCTTGTTTCAATTCGTTGCTACAACTGTCTTCAGGATCTGATCTCAACCACTCATAAGTCATCCTCACTTTTGACTGCTTATTGGCATCTGAAGAGTGAGTTTTAAGTGTGTTAATCAATTGGAGTTTTATGCAGAATTCTTATTTTTATAACAGCATACAAGCCCTAGGTAAACCCCCTTGAGACTAGAAAGGCACTAGTTTGAATGGAGAGGCATCTAGCAGTGACAGGGCTAGATGGCCTATAATTATTAGGCATGTAGGTCTGCTAGTGCAGTTTTGCATGATAACAATTTGGTGCTATTGCCGAGAACTTTGTTAATCCTCAGATATCTATAATGACATCAGCGAGATTTGCTTAATGTGTTTTATATGTTCAATCTCACCTGGCGATTCCACTGTTGTAGGGTTTTATCACACTGGACAACCTAAGAAGATCTCCATGATTTGACCTTGCACATGGCACAATTCTGGGCATAACGAATGTGAACATTTTTTCTGAAACACAAGGGTAGATCATTACCCGAGTTTCCCCCAGCGACTCCATTGCAGAAGGATCATGATTGATCATGGACACTGAATAGATACAATGGGTGCATGGTAATTTTTCTCTGGCGTGGGAGTTCTCTCACATGAAGGAGAGGATGAAACTATTCTTGTTTTTCATCGTAGATCTGTCCAAGCATTTCATAATGTTCATCCCCCATTGCGACCAAGAAACATTTTTGTGGAATATGCCTTTGCTTTTGGTTCAAAGTTTTGTTCCCTCTTATGGAGTGAGAACCCAACAAATTTAGGGCAAGCTTTCTGTGCTGCCCTGAGAGTGTAGGAATTCCTTTTTGCTAAAAAAAACATAATAGTGGAAACCTTGCATCTTATCAAGTTTCCAGTGATGAAGAGGATGAAAATGACTTATGCTTGGATGATCATGAACTGTAATTGCATCTCTTGAGCCATGCGTAGAGTTCCATGAAGATGAAGATGAAGAGCTGATTTTGCAAGTGGGTTTGTTGATTCCTTCTAGTAATGATGATAAGTTTCAAAAATAAGAGCAACAAATCAGCCATGCAGAATTGGATCAGTAGGAGAGTTTGTCCTTGCATATCCCAACGGTGATTCAAGAACAGTTCGATGAGATACCATTGTAGCAGGGAGAGCAACTTTTGGTTCAACCACAGGATGATATTCCTCACAGTTTGCCAATGATTCCGCGTTCAGATTTTGTTCTTCAGGAAGATACTCAAGCTAATCATTGATTGGTATTGGGATTAGTCATGATCCGGTTGAGTTGAGGATGATGGAAGTGTTTCAGGAGGCAGATCTATAGAGTTTTGGCTCTTCTACTTTCTTCTTGATCACTGGAGAGGTACCATGTTTTGAGTTTTAGCCAACAGACGTACTTGGTTGCTTGACTAGCAAACACATGAATACATTTTTTGGTCTTAGGGGATTTCATGATTGGGTGCATTGGAGGGTTGACTATGTTGATTTTTCCTGCAAAATCAATCATTTGTTTGCATGGTTGCTTTAGTCATTTGAGTATGTTGATATATCATGGCTGATCTGGCAATTTTCCAGAATAAGAGCTATTTCAGTCAGCTTTAAGTCAATTCCCTTTCATCCTTGAGCATAATAAGTGGTTTTGCACATGCAGGAGCAGTCATAGGTTCTTTATTGTCTCTGTTTCCTTTCGTTTTCAGCTAAATTCTGTTGTCTTGAGTCAAATTCTTGAATCTGATATCATATCACAGCTTCTCGTTCCTTAAAAGATTGGTCTAGGTCAAGCCTGGATGAGGGCATCTGTCTTTACATTGCATTACCATAGTTGAGTATTGAGTTTGGTAGGCGTGGGTAGTGTTGAAGAGACAATAGGGGAAGTCTTGAATCATCTTGTTGTCTTGTCTCTTCATGTACTTCATTGAGTCAACCTCTGTTGGTCATTGCCTCATCCAACCCTAGGGACATGGCATTATATGGTTGTACTTCACGATTTTCACTCCATGCTAGGGAAAAGGTTTTCATCATTACCTTTCTCTTAGTAGATCATTCTATATCGACTCTGCCACATCATTTGAGAATCGATCCAGAAGCTAGAGTGCCTTGATGGTTGTTAGCCTCATTGGTAGCCTGCCTTACATTAGACAGGATTGAGCATTGTTGGATTTTCTTGAAGTTGACCCTTGGTGTGCTCTGATACCATGTTGATTTTTCAAGTGGACTCAATCCTTGGTATGCACTAATACCATGTTGATCTTTTACCACTCTACTCAACACCCAACAATTAACTCAAAATAAAATCTCTTTATCTACTAAAAGCATAGCTGAGTAATCAACTAAACATGTAACGAAAACATAAACAAGGAAACCAAATCAAGCACATATAAACACCAATATTTTTGGGTATAAACCACTGGAAAAACCCTGGAGGGAAAACCAGTTCAATGATGCTTTTATTAAGGTCAAATTAGGGCTCCCGTAACAGGGAAAATGACCCATTGAAAGAATTATACATTGTAGAAAAACCTGGCACCTCTTGTGTTGCTGTACGACCCTGTACCAACACGTTTCCCGAGGCATACACGATTCACCTTCTGTCGAATTGCATATATAAGCGTTTGTCTACACTGTGAACTGTGTATGTGTACGGAAAGCCCGCATGTCCACTTCTGTACGACGCTATGCTTTCCTCTGGTCTCTGTCCTTTGAAACACACCCTACGGTTTCCCTTTCTCTCTCTCGTCCTTGACCTATATGACGTTTACATGGAATTCCTTTTACACCTATCCAAGATCTTGAATCACAGTCCTTTGTGAGCCAACTCTCTGATCAATACTTGGATGAAATCTCTTCACCCAACCTGCGATATATCCTCACTCTAGTGTAAGCAAAAGTCCTTTGCTCCTACACTCCAACTACCAAAAGTCCTTCTTTGCTATCTCTAATCTTGGCATCTCACCAAAGATCCTCAACCTTGGCATCTCACCAAAGGTCCCCTTTCTCTTGACATCTCACCAAGAGTCTCTTGATCTTGGCATCTCACCAAAGATACTCACCTTGGTTTTTCACCAAGGTCTCGACTGTGTCGACTCCCTCAATACAAGTCTCTCACAAGTGTATCTCACACAAGTGTCTTCCTCCTTCACCTTAGCTTTGCTTTTATAATCACGAGTTACAATCTATTTCTAATCTTCAAAGTGATCTACGATTGGGATTACTTCTCACACTCACTTAAGATTTAGATTAGATACTGTATGATATGCATGTTCCTTAAATAACTCAATCACTAATAAATATAATTTTACTTTAATTAATTCCTTTTAACTGAAGTAAACTTAAGACTAGAAGATTCTTTGACGACTTCCACATGCTAGACACATGCCAATGCGGAAGTGCATGTCCGATGCTACCACAAATATCAACACTCCCTCTTAGGGAGGAAGGTACTTCTCCCACCTGGAGTTGGCTCAATCTTCGCTACTAGATATGCTACCATGCTTGCTCTCCAATATACTTGATTGGCTGCTACCTTTGACACAAAAGCTATCCCTGCCATGATGGTCTGACCTGTCTCCAAAGACTCATTGCCTCTGAACATGCTCCTAGAAGTCTCTTGCTCCCGAGCATCCTGCATGGCCATCTCGTACCATGACTCCTTGACAGACTTGGAAGGATGCTCCTTCCCACCTGAACCTGAAGGATGACTCCCTCTGAGCTGCTCAACCTTCAAAGCTACCTGCTCCCTGTTCTCTGTCATTGACATTGATCCATGATCCAAGATTCCCTTGGATCCTTTTTGTTGCCATCCTAATACACACCTACAAATGTGGAGAAGTCTCCAACACACTTGGTGTGTCCTTGGAGGCACAAACTCGAGTCCAGACCCACTGTCACCTCGATATAGACTCCTTCCGTCTAGGCTCACTCCTAGGGAAGCCAAGGGGCGTAGATCTTATTAAACTATGTGAAAGATTAATTTTAGTTCTAGGAGTTAATTAATTTGTTGATTAGGGAGACCCAACCCAATGACAAGCAACTATGCAAAATGCAGTTTTTTCAATGACAGGCAAACCTTTATATTATAAAACAACAATTAGACGAGTGCCTAAAGATTATCAAAATTGACTTATTGAGATATACACAATGAAAGATTACTCTACAAGAATGAAACAAGCTTAAGAAATATCTACACAATGAATTGAAAAATAACTTTACACTTGAAACAATTATTTCGGAAAATAAAGAATGCTTGCAATAAAGAATAAATAATGCGTTGAAAACAAATATTCACATGAAAAGAATTTGCTGAAAATGAAAATGCTTGAAAGTAAATTGCTTTAAACAAAAGAAATTGCAGAGATTGTGAAGTGAATGTGTTGCAATGTTGTAGGTTGCTTTTAGTAGATTTTAGGTCTCTCTTTGACTTAGGGGCAATTAGATGTGTATTGTAGCAAACCTAAGCTATGTGACTACCACAAGTCCTTATCCCTTTAACCCAGAGGAAGTGCTGGGTGCTCAACAAGGGAACAACAAGGTTCCCCCCTAGCTCCACAGGTCAAATCCAAAGTGCTTGGGCGCTCAACAAGCAGGACACTTAGTGCCATGAAACCGTTCTCACTTCAACTCCTTCTAGCCTCCACAAGTCACCCCTTTTTTAATGGTTTAAGCAATAATAGAGTTGAGTGCCTAGTTAAACTAGCCAGTAGCCACACAATCCTTTGCCCTTTCTTATCCCCAAGTTCCACAAGTGGCGAGGGGAGGGAATACGAGGTGAATGGCAGGGCGATTTTTGTTTGCTTTGCAAAAATGAAACTTCTAACTAGCCGACACGATATTGCAAGGGTGGAAAAACCACTCACATGCAAGGTGTGGGTACAACAAAAAAATAGGATAACTTAAAATAAATGGAATAAACAAACTAGCCACACAACTTTTACTTAAGGACAAAGGAGGGAAAAATTAAACAACTTTACAAACCTCACAACTATGGCACAATGTGGAGGACAAACCTACCGATTTTATGCCAAGGTGGGCAAAATAATTTAAGGTAAAACTAGTTAATACTAGCCACTCAACCTTCTCTTTATGGGAGAAGTAGCGCAAACAAATTAAGGAAAAATCAGAAAATTAAGTTCTAAACTAGCCGTCACGATTTTGCAAGGGTGGAAAAGCCACTCACATGCAAGGTGTGGGCAGAAATATTAAAACTAATTTACAACTTCCAAATTGGAAAAAAAGAATAAAGAATGCAAACCCAAGAGACTCTCTTGGGCTGCTTACAATGCCTTAGAAATGGAGAAAGGTGAAGGGATCTTGCACCACTACTCTTGGATGATTCCTTGAGCTTTTTGTGGCCAAAATTGGGCAACATCTCCCCTTAAACTGGCAAAAACCTGCATAAAACAACAAGCTATGTTTGCTGGAAAATGCTAAAAATCACTTAAAATGAGTTAGTTTTGGTTAGTATACACATTTTTTTTTATGTACAAAATTTGAACTTGGAGATTGATTGGAAAGAAAGATTTAGATGATTGTATGTGCAGAAAATAAGCATATAAGAGCTGAAAACTATATCAGAAATTTAGGTGAAGTGAAGTGAAGCTTTTGGAGTCCTCTCCTCCAAGCTTTGGGTAACCTGCAAACCTGTAAACCCTTGGTACACAATGAGGCAAGAAGGTGAGATCTCCTAAATGGTCTACAAAATACTTTGCAAACTAAAAGAGAAACAACTCACATAAACCTATAGCAATACTACTACAAGTTTATCCCCAACAAAATACTTTGCTTGGGGTTCTTCAAGTAAAACATTGTGAGCAAAAATGAACAGAAATTCACAATATTACCTCAAGCAAAGGAAAACACCATGCAAGAGCAGCCAATGAGCACCAAGAACACACCAAGAGAACACCAAGAGATCCTCCAAAGCTTCACTTTTATTGCATAACAAGTGGCTGCAAATTTGCAACAAGATTACACGAGAGAAATGGGGAGAGAGCAAGAGAGAGTGAGGAGAAATTTGGGTAGCATGGAGTTGCTATGAGAGTTCCTGTAAAAATGAGGAGAGGGGGCCTTCTTTTAAGGGAGGAAAGGAAGAGACACCCCCCTTGCATGCTTTACATGTGTCATTTCTCTTGCAAGTAGGTCCAATCTAAGGGGGGCACACCATAGAGAAGGAGGATGAGTAGTGAGGGGGTGGGAACCCCTTCCTAGTGTTTAAACTTTAAACATCCTCTCCATGGTCCAAGGGGGGTGCACTAAGGTGTGGGACCCTTCCAACCTTTGATTTTTTACAAATTCCCAAAGTTCAAGAAGAGGGGGGGCGCCCCTCTTGCTAGGGAAACTCACTAAGTTGTTAGAACTTGGCTTGGGGGGGTCCTTTCTTTGTGTTTTATGACTTTCTCACTTAGGAAATACATTAGGAATCCTTTCCCCCTTTCTTTTCATGACTTTAGTTACTTTTACAAAATTTGGCTTTTTTACCTTACCCAATTGTTTGCTGACTTGGACTCCTCATGGACATTGTCCTAGCAAAACTTGTCTAATTGAGACGAAACTTAGTCCAAGGGGGTACAGGATCATAAGCCATTTGTTTTGAGTACCCATACCCCTATACAAAATCCCCAAGGACCAACTTTTTACATTTTATATAAAAAATAATTAAAAATTTCCAATTTACGAGAAATTTTAATTATTAAGAACACCTATCAAAACTTAACAGAATTCCGCAAGACTCTAGGAGATGTCTAGCATGGTCATTTACAACACTTCTAGCCCTTAGTCACCTACTGGGCTTGATCATTAGAATGCCTTTCACCACTTTGGAGGATTATTGAGTGAAAAATTCAAGTAATTAAAATCGCTGAAAAAGAAAAATTAATTACCTAAGGAAAAAAACACTCGATGTAAGGACTTCCCTAATGATAAAGTCCCAGGCCACTAAATCATTACATCTTGACCCATGCCAACATGTTACATTACAAAAATTTCCCACGCATGGGAGCGGACATTCCATGGAGAGAGAAAGAAGTTCTGGGGGTAGGATTGCCCTGCTGAGCCATAGGTCTCCAAACTTGTCATACCACAAGGTACATGTATTCATGGTACATGACATTGAGACCTAGTCGAAATAGGTGGTCAACACTTTAATAGACTCCTGTCCTGGGATAATGGTTCACCCGAGGAATACAAATCAACAAATAGCCAGGCCCTACAAATCTCAAGATCAATCCTTCGATCTTGTTGGTTCGCTGCAATCTCCCTTGCTGCCCCTTTGCTCCTTTCCTCAAACCCTGTCCTACACACTTGAATGAAAGTTCTTCTCCATCCAATTAATGAGGTCTTACTCACTCATTCTGTGTGTGTCTTCTGTCCATTGAGAAATATCCAACACCTGCAACTAAGCACCTCTGTTGCTGCTGTACGATCCTGTACCTACGATGCCTAGGTTGGGCAAAGCCCGACCCAATCACAGAAAAGGTGCTGCAACTTGGGAATCCTACACCCAATGTCACGTCGATGTAGGTCTTGCACTTCAAGGGTGACTAGGTCACTCTAGGGAGGCGATCCCGGTGACCCTAGGGGGATTGAGATGGAGATGAAGATGGATGGAAATGAAGCCCCTATAGGTCAATTCTAAGTGGAGTGAAAGGTGGAAAGAGATGCCTTGCAAGTCAAGAGATTGTTGCCTCACATGTACAACACTTCTCCGGATCCCGAGACACAAGAAAAAACACTTTGCAATAGTATATGTTAGTTGGATCAGCAGGTGAAGCTTGCTGTCCCTAATTTGCAGCAATAGATAACAGTATATATCAACAAGAAAAAGGTACTATAAGCTGCTCAATAAATGCTAAAGATCAAGTAGAAAATGCAGGAGAAAAACTAGTAAATGACTAGCTAAACTCATGATGAAAAACCAATACTCTTAGCATAAAAGATAAGGCTATTGTAAACACTTGTTTGCAACAAATTATATCATCCTTATGGCTGTAACATTCAATGTATTACGACAAGAAAATCAACAACTGAAATCTCCTCAAACTTTGCCAAAAAGTGCGCTAGGACAAGGAGAGTAAGTGTGCAAACTTTGAGCAAAAACCAATGGTTGATAAGAGAGTTATTAAATCAAGTAAGTTAGGGTTTCTGCAGCCCTAATGGCCGAAGATGCAATTTTGTAGCAACAACAATAAGTAGCCCCTAGATAGGGACGCTGTAGTGGCTGTGAGGTGCCCAAGGCACAAGGAAAACAATCCACTTTACAAGAAGTAAAAATGACCGAAAATTGGGTTTCCCAATGCAATATTTTATTTCTCCAATGCAACAAATCAATGACTAGTGCCTTTACTATTGGGTTAATGGAGTCACAAGGAGCTTAGAGAAGCTACCTCCTTGGGGGTGTAAGCCCTTTTACTCCCCAAGGCAAGTTTCTCTAAGCTAGGTTTTAAGCTAAGAGGGTGTATGCCCTTATACTTCTCTTAGCAAACCCTTAATCAATGAGATGAAACAAATAAAATGATGAAGGCTATGGTTGGGGTGTATGCCCATATACTTCCCACCTAGTTCCTAGCATAACAATACTTGACTTGAATAAAATGATAGCAAGAGAGTAAAAACCATACCAAGATCAAGAGAAATGCTAAGACAATTCACCACAAGAGCTAGAAAGCATCATCCAAAGCTAGCGCTGGCCCTTCCTCCATCAACCATTCATAAAATAGCCATAAAACAAGTGTACAAGAGCTAAAAGAGCCAAGGGGGCCGAAAATTTCAGACCAAGTCTCTCAGAAGAGGGAGAGTTATGTTCAAAATGAGATCTTATGATTTCTATTTATACAAAATTTAGCTAACATAGCTTGTCCACAAATTAAGGAGTAAAACACAAGATTAGGGGTCAACAACCCTAATCTTGCCCCCTTAACAAAAGAATATTAAACAATTAACTTAAAATTTCATCTTTTGCACAAATTAAACCCTAATTTAGGAGGATGTCACCCTTTTAGGGGATGTTTTGCCACTTTGAGGAGGCCGTTGGTGTTGGAGAAGCATGGGAGGGCCTCCAAAGGCCATGTGTCAAGCATCTAGGCACTCATATCATGGTGAAGACTCTTCTCCTCCTCCAACGTCCATGTCAAAGAGTGGCACCTTACCACCATGCCCTAGCCCCTCAATATCATGACGTCAAGCTAAAAAATGGAACGTTTTGCCCCTCCTGGGCAAATCGTTTGGCAATTAGGGGGTGGGTTAGGTTGTCCTAGTCATCATCAAGGCCGTCCAAGTCTGATCTCTCTCATTTGGCATGCGGGCCCCTAGCATCCAACCTGTGGGCTACTGGGTATATCTTGCCCTATGCCAAGGAGAACTTCCAAGAGGTCCCTCTCTAAGCCATGTAAAGTGTCTGAGGTGGATGGGGTTTGTTATCGCACAATCTGCACTTGCCCAAAGCCCAAGGCAAGTGAATGCAAGATTGGTGTAACAGGGGGTGACCTATCATTGTCACCTTCATAGGAAACCCCTTTCTGTTTAGGAGTATATCAAAGTTACCCCAATTGAGACGTTCCTAGTGAGCTAAAGGGCTGAAAAGACTAAGGCAAGGATGCAAGAAAATCTCCCTCTCACTGATCACTCAAGTCAAAAGGTTCTTACGGTCTTTAAGGGATGAAGTTGCAGTAAAGTGGAGTGTACCTACCCAGAACAAGACAACAAAGAAAATATGGCAACTTTCAAGTAGAAAAATGATATGAGTGCTTCTTAGGACCACGAACCTTCAAAATATAGGCTAGCTGATATAAAATTGCAGCAATGTAACATTTTACAACAACAATAAGTATTTTGTAACAACCACAAGAATTATGCCTTGAAATTGCTTGAAAAAGACAAGCAAATGTAACTTTAACTAGGTAGAATGATAGTTAATTGTCACAAACAAATTTGGAAGTGTCTGGCTAGCCTTAAATGTTAATTTTGCAGAGAATTTGCTGTAGTTAGATGGCTGTAGCAATCTTTTGTAACAACAACAAATTCTAGTGCTCAAAATTGCAAGGAAACACCATATAAACTTAGCATTAACCTAGTAGATTGTTTGACAATCTTCACAAGGAATTTATGAATGAGTTAGGTGCAAGTTATGTAGATGTATGCAGCAAATTAACATGAATTAGTATGGCTGTAACAATGATTTGCAACAACAATAAGTTAACTAGTGAATTAGTCTTGCTTAAGGTTAGTAGAAGTTAGCAAAAGTCTTAAAGAGGAAGGTTTGAGTGTTTGTTTAAGTAATCATTCACCTAAGCAAGTGGACTAGTGCCTTTTAGGGTTTATGGAGTCAACAATAGCAACGACAAAACTTGGAGAAAAGTAGCAATGATAATACTTGTCAAAGGAGAAGGGATGGATGGAGGAGGTGTTGGGACTTCAAGGCCTCAAGCATCCAAATCCTAATGACAAATTTGCTAGAGAGTAAGGAATCTTAGGCCCTAGTGAATCTTCCTTTCTTAGACTATTTAAAAAATGTATGCAATATGCAATTAGAGTGAAGCTACTAGAGTGCTAGCACTTTAGGGCTCTAGTAGCCACTTTTAAACAAAGTGCACTGGAGAAATTTGGACAAGTAGAAAACTATAGAGAGAAAGGAGTAACTTATGTTTCTCTCCTAGGGTTTAAGTAAGCAATTTCATAATCTTTAACATGAAACAAGTAAAATTTACCACAAGCATTCATTACATAACAAATTGCAGATTTTCTACTTACCTCACCAAGAATAATCAAGCCAAACCCTAGTTGAAGATCTTCCATCATGAAAAATAGCTAAGATACACCAAAATATGCCTCTCCAAGAAGTTGCGCACTAGTTATTTCAGCCTAGCCCTTAAAGAGGGTGCGAATTTCAGTCCACACTAAGTGTGTGATGAGTGATGATGAAAAATGAGAGTACTTTCTCTCTATTTATACAATACTAATGACCTTAATTATTTTTTAGCTCAAATACAGGTCGACTTGGCCAAATTACATCAAAATCCAGTTTTTTATATAAATAAAGTAATTAACCCCTGAAATCATCTCCAAGGGTGACGTTGAGCCCCTTAAATGGAACATTGGGCTCTAGATGCAGGACATTTGGCCTCCAAAGGCCCTGGATGATGCCCACACGTGCCAACCAGCTCACAACTGCCCTCAATATGCAAACCCTAGCTCCGGATGACGTCCAAGGTCATAATGGTGATGCCATGGGCTCTTAAAGGTCAACGTCCAGGTGGAAGAGCAAGATCCCCCCGGGTCTAGGTCTGCCAGAATGTCTCCAAGGGAAACGTCCTTCTTTCTTCCTGGTGCAAGTCTCTGATGTCTTCTTACCCCAGGTTGGGGTTACAACATCCATCTGTGGGATTTCAACCCCATGGAGGTCCAAGCTAATCATTCCCCCAGGTGTACTTGTCCACCGGGCAAAGTCTTGCAGCAACAAGAAGTACACCGTCTAGGGGTTCATAAGTCACAAGGATCATAACATCTAAATCACATCCAATAATTAAATTTCCCAAACATGTGCATAGAACCCCCCTTTACCCAGACAAATGCTCAAAGACGTTATGCAATTTAACAAGTCAGGTTTGGAGAAGGTCTCAGGGTGTCCTATTGGGCTAATCCTCCTTAAGTTTGGGGTGTTTCCCAGGTGAGAACCAATCTAAGTCATGT
>SNQJ01S0069918.1:66031-85406 GCA_010110895.2 Picea sitchensis | reverse complement strand
TAAGACTTGTTTTTAAGCACTTTGAGCAATTTAATATAAAAGATCCATTTGGAGGCTGGACCAAGAGATGTAGCCCGGAGTGGGGTGAACTCCTTTATCAAGTTGTTGTGTTTATGTCTGATGTTCAATGATTTTTGATGCTGTCTATGTTCATTTATACATAAGTAATCCTTTAATATGTGTTGCAAATTGATCCGGTTGCTTTTAAAAAAACACATAACATTTCACTTGCAATTTAATTTAATCAAGTTTATCAAGTCTTCGTCATATTTTTAGATCAGTCAGCTTGTGTTGGGGGTTCATATTCCATTCTCCCATCGGTTGTCTATCATGTTTGGTATCTACGTATGATCTGTGCATACTCTCACGCAGCTTTGAAACAAGAAAACCGTGAGGCCGAACTGTGATGTTTTCATGAGAATTCGACGCATCCTCCATATGAACTATTTGTGTCTTCTTTGGAACTCCGCATAACCACGCATTATGAAAGACAGAACCGCGAAGCTGACCTATGTATTTCCATGAACCATCCTATCCTCTCGTGTAGAGCCGAGTCTGTAACTTAACCATTTTGCTTGTTTTTCGGTGTGTTACCTGAGCCATGTTGCATCTTAGTGGGACTATTGTCATTTTTGTACGTCCATACCCAAATTCTTGTTGTTGTTGTCACTCATGATTGAACCAAATTGCTATTGTGGTTGTTGTTATCCTCACCTTGAGAGAATTGAGTTGAAACTAGTTGAAGAAGCAGGTTGTCAGGCCCATGGTTGAAGAGGTAGGCTGTCAGGCCTATGAGCATCTCTCTCCAAGTGAGAGAGTTTGTTGGGAAGTGGTTTTCTCCCAGAGAGAGTCCATCACAAGCTACAGAGCTCTGTGAATTGTTGATCCGACCTATTGCCGAGACCCTAAGAGGGAGGTGAAGCAGTCAATGGACTGTGTGACAATGAAAGTGTATACTCCCGGGTGGAACAAGAATGTGGGGAATGAGATTCTGTGAGTAGAGGGCATAAGAAGGCTCCTGGAGAGAATCCTTCTGGTTGCACTGTGCAATTTTTCTGTAACCTCAACCTAGTCTAGGATTCCCTTGCCCAGGGTGGAGCTTAGTCCCAGCTCAGGGGTGACCCACTACTGAGCATGATGAGCAGCGTGGTATAAGGTTGGAAGGTTTTTGGAAGGTCTGCACATAGTTGGTGGATTTACTCTGGCTAAAAGATAAGTATCAATTATGTTCTTAATTATGTGTTTTATGCATGTTATGTGATGCTTGAATGTTATCATTTATTGTGTTTCATGTGGATAGCGTCAATCTTGTTTGAATCTGAATGGTAATAGTAAACTCTTTGTTATGTGTTTTAAATTGATTAAAATGCCTTATACCTATCTATCTATCTATCTATCTATCTATCTATCTATCTATCTATATATATATGTGTGTGTGTGTGTGTGTGTGTGTGTGAGTGTGTGTGTGTGTGTGTGTGTGTGTGTGTGTGTGAATGTTTCGCCTAGTAGCATTGCTCAGCCTGTTGGTGGCCAAGGACGCTACAATATGGTATCAGAGCATGGTTTCGACACTGAGCCTAGATGGGCCATGTTAGGGGTTAACAAGATAAATTTTTCAGAGTGAATTTTTGTCAAAAGGGACAAATTTTGAGGTTCAGAGTGTCCCTGGGTGCAAGGAGTGCGTCGACAGAGTCTTTGAATCAAAAATATTGGGAGAAATAGATTGAGTTTTCTCATGAAGGGAAACAAATATCTGTTTCAAGGATTGGATAGATCTGAAAGTAGACTAAGTGTCGAAGCAACCCTCTAAGGAGAAAAGGGTTCGAGAAACGAATCTTAGGAGGAGGAGCGACAACAATCGTTAGATCTATTGTTGGAAGGAGTCTATACCATTAGATCCATGTTCAGGAAAGAAAAGGAGAGTGCTAAAGAGGAAAAAAATCCCAATCCATTGGATATGAGCGTAAGGGATCGATAGTCATCCGATCTAGGTTGAAAAGTGGCGCAAGATCCACAACTTCAGAGCAAGAGCACTTCAAAATTTCTGTGATCAAGGAGAAAGTGAAATAGCCGAAGTAGATCGCAACCGTCCATTGTGAAGGACATGCATCAAGAGATCATGTACTTTAGGTGGAAGTACTTCGTGAGGAGGCAAGTATTGTGAGTTTGAAAATCCCGAATCCCGAAGTGAAAAAGTCACTCAAAGCCATTGATCATAAAGAAGGACACGCATCGGTATATTGTGAAATCTAGGGGAAAGCACTCCAGGCAAAAGCGAGCATAGAGGATTTGAAACTCCCGAAGCCCGAAGAGATGAAGTGGTGAGTCATGATGACATCACCAAGAGGTGATCTGGACCTTTCCTATACCTGCCATGTGCCCTCACCCAAAATGTTTATAGTTGTACTATGTGGTCCTTGAGGTTGAATAACATAGTTAAAATTTGGAGGACCCACACCGACATTGATCATGATACATAAAGATCGATGTCTAGGAGGCATTGTGGGGACCCAAGTTGCATGGGAGTTAATTATCCAAGGTGGTCCCACAATCCAAACCATGTTTTTCCCAGGGGGTATGTGTCAGTGTCAGAAGAATTGCAGGACGAAAAGCTGGTTACTCCAAACCACGAATGCATGCCCCCGCAATTTGAAAGGCGTTAAGTGTTGTGAGAAACCATGGGTCCCAGTGGATGCATGGTGCTAGTTGTGAAGTCTGGAGACTTGACACTCCAGAAGGATGGTTCATAAGGGAACGGAAGAAATAAATTTCAAAAATCTTGTAATGTCGGGGTGACGAGACGTAATAACGTCACCAAAGATGACATGGAAGTGTTGGAAAATTAACAGTTTAGGGCATTGGGGGTGTGCACATGTGAAATCCTCTGAAGTCCAGAAGCTTTGAAACTCTAAATTCCCAGAGTTCACATGCTTGAAGTTCCATAGAGAGTGTCAACCATTGGATGTTGAGTAGTAGTGGACGGTTGATCTGCCCTACTTCGTGAGTTCGTTAATTCTGAAATCTAAGAGATCGTTGTGTGGTGCTTGGAAATATTCTGAAGCCAAAGGTTGAAGGCCTGAGTACGTGCTTATTGATCTAGCACTTGGTCACGAACCATGGTCGCATGGGTTGGGGACTAAGAGAAAGGGGCTAGTGCCTGAAAACTTAGCAGAGAATATCTCTGAAAGAATAAATCTGTGGGGATTCTTGATTGAACAAGAATCATAGAGAATGAAAACTGAACATTTTCTTGAATCAGATTTGTTTATGAATGATGTGGGATTTGTTAAGGAATGATGGCCAAAAAAATTAAGGTTGTCTGCACATTGTGTTTTCAAAATTTTTACAAGTGCCAGAAGCAAACAGAGTTTCCACTGAGTGCAAAGAAATGGAAGAAGCATAGACTGCTTCCAGTTCAGAGAATGAAGGAAAAGGAATGGATTTCCATTTGGGAGTTGAAGGATCGAACTCCAATGGACATGGAGAAGAGATATATAAGGAATGGAATATGATGAAAATCATTGATCGATTGTAGAAATATGCCCAGACTAACCAAGCAGATAACAGAAAGCTCATGAAATCTAGGGATCAACAGGGAGAATTCAACCTAAAGTTGATGCGGATCCTGGAAAGAATCGAAAAGAAGTTGGATAAGGAATGTACTTCAAGAAAAATAGGGAGTCATGAACCCCCTGAGAAGAAAAGGATATCAAGAAGCGTTAGCAGGCATCATCGTCACTCCCCAAAACATTCCAATAAGGAGGCACATAGTAGTTCAAGCCCATCTCCTACCAGAAAACATAGGATATCTAGAGTGGATGAACTGAAGGGATAAATGAACAAGATTAAGCCTCCTACGTTTGATGGATAACATAAGAAAGAGGAATATTTTGAGACATGGTTGCTTGGCATGAGGAAATATTTCCAACTGCATAATTATTCCTCTCACTCAGAAGGAAGAACTGTGATGTATCAACTGAAAAGAAAAGAATCCATGTGGTGGGATTAGCTTGTGCAGGTGCAGCACATCAAAGATAAAGATGTTACCTGGAAAGAATTCAATAGGTATTTCGAAAATAAATACTTGACTAAAATATATTATGACATAAAAATGAAAGAGTTCTTTGAACTCAAGCTGGGCAACATGTCCATTGATGAATACAAATGAAGGTTCTTGGAGTTGTTGACATATGTTCCCTTCATCAAGGATGAGCCTGTCAAAATTCAAAGGTATCTGAATGGACTACCACCTTCCATTGGGGAAAAGATTCAGTATGATGACCCTAAGACTATGGAAGAAACGATAAGGAAAGAAAAATGCTTATATGAGTAGCAAAGAGAAAAGCCTACTTTTCGAAAGGCTTGGGATGACCAGAAGAAGTTTAACAAAGAGAAGAGGCAGAAGGGAAACAAACCTCCCTTTTTCAGAAACAATCCTCAAGGGAAGCCATCGTTTAGAGAGCCGAGAATGGCTGACGTAGGGGGAAAAAGGCCAAGGTAGATTCCCATTTAGTGTTGGGGTTGTTAGGGAAACCGCAAGTACAGAGACTGTCCCCACAAAAATTGAAAAGTGAGAGCTTTCCATAATGTTTAGCAAGCTGAAATAGTGGAGGACATGGGAAGTATAATACCCAGGATCTATGTAGCCCTGGACAACAAGCAAGATAAATTTGAATCACACATGATTGAAGTGGAAGATATGATCAACAACCATTCCTTTACTATTTTAATTGAATTAGGGGCTACTCATAGTTATATAGACCCTAGGGTGCTGGAAAGTTTTCAATTGTCGAGGAGAAAACATGGAAAATATTGGTTAGTGCAGCTGGATACAAGAACCAAGAGAAAGTTTACAGAATTGGTTAAGTCTTGTCCAATGGACATGAATGGACTGAGCACAAGGGATGAATTGAACATTCTTCCTTTAGTTTCCTATGATTGTCTAATTGGTATGGATTGTTTGGAATGACACCATGTAATCCTAGACTATCGTAACAAGGAATTCACTTTCCTGGATGAGGAGGGGAATCAGAGAACAGTCCAAGGAATTCCCAGAGATGTTGCTATTAGAGAAATATCAACAATGCAGTTGAAGAATTACTATAGGAAAGGCTATCAATTATTTGCATCCCATGTGGAGGAAGCATATAAGGATGAGGTCTTAAAGATTGACTATCATGCGATACTAAAAGAGTTTGAAGATGTATTACAAGAGATACCTGGATTACCCCTCAAGAGAGATAATGATTTTTCTGTAAACTTGATGCCTGGAGCAACTCCAATATCAAAAGAACCTTACAGAATGAGTACACTAGATTTGAAAGAACTACAATTGAAGCTTGAAGAGCATATCAAGAAGGGGTATATATGCCCAAGTGTGTCACCTTAGGGATCCCTGGTCTTGTTCGTGAAGAATAAAGATAGGACACTGAGTTTGTGCATCGATTTCAGACAACTGAACAAAGTGTCTGTAAAGAACAAGTATCCTCTGCCACGGATCGATGATCTCTTTGACCAGTTGAAGGATGCTAAGATATGTTTGGAAATAGATCTTAGAGAAAGATATCACTAGGTAAGAATAAAGGATGAAGACATTAGCAACATTGCCTTCAGAACAAGGTACGGTCATTATGAATTCACAGTGGAGCCTTTTAGGTTGTCGAATGCACCCATTGTTTTCATGTGTTTAATGAATGGGGTATTCAAGGAATATCTAGACAAGTTTGTCATAGAATTTTTGGATGAAATCCTAGTGTATTCCAAGTTGGAGGAAGAGCATGAACATCATGTGATGATGGTGTTGCAGGTGTTAAGAGAGCACCATATTTATGCCAAATTGAGCAAATTCTTGTTTTATAAAAAGAAGATCCATTACTTGGGGTACATCATCTCAAAGGATGGGATAGCCGTGGATCTTGAGAAGATTGAGGCCATCAGATAATGGTCAGTGCCAAAGAATGTGACAAAAGTCATATCCTTTATGGGTCTAGCTGGTTATTACAGAAGGTTCATTGCAGGGTTCTCAAGGATAGATTACCCTATCACTTCCTTGCAAAGGAAGGAGAATAAATTTCAATGGACAGAGGAATGTGAGAAAATCTTCCAAGGATTGAAGAAACTGTTAACTAGTGCTCCAATCCTAAGGATTGAAGATCCGAATGAAGACTTTGTAGTATGTACAGATGCATGCAAAGAAGGACTGGGAGGAGTCCTAAGTCGGAATGGGTTTGTAATTTGTTATGAATCCATAAAGTTGAAAGACCATGAAAGCGACTATGCAACTCATGATTTGGAGTTGGTGGCTATCGTTCACGCTCTGAAGAAATGGAGGCATTACCTCATGGGAAGGAGGTTTGAACTAAGGACATACCATAATGGTCTGAAGTATTTGTTTGATCAACCAACCTTGAATGCTAGGCAGAGTAGGTGGTTAGAATTAATTTGTGAATATGACTTTGATATCAAGCATATCAAAGGAAAAGAGAACAAAGTGGTTGATGCACTTAGCAAGAAAGTGCATGAATTAAATTCTACAACCATTAGCATGTACCAAACTGATATTAAAGGAAGAATTTTGGAAGCTGCAAATGCAGATTTGTAGTACAGGGATTTGGTAGCAAAGCTACAACAAGGTGAGATGCCACAGAAAGTGGAAAATTATAAATTGGAAGCCGATGGAACACTTCTGTACAAGAAAACAATTTATGTACCTAATGTCCAGGACTTAAAACTTATGATTTTGAATGAAATACATAATGTGCCTTATGTAGGGCACCCTGGATATCATAAAACTATGGCAGAAGTCAAGAGCCATTACATTTGGCTAGGTATGAAGAAAGAAATTGTAGAATACATCACTAGATGTATGGAATGCCAGAAGGTTAAAGCTAAGCATAGGCACCCAGTAGGGTTGCTACAACGTTTACCCATTCCTGAGTGGAAGTGGGAGGTAGTGACAATGGATTTCATCATAGGATTGCCTAGGACTGACAGGCAACATGATTCAATCATGGTGGTGGTGGAAAAGCTTATGAAAGATGTCCATTTTATTCCACTAAAGACTACTCACAAGGAAGCTAAAGTTGTTGATATTTTTATGAGGGAAATAACACGATTGCATGGTATTACCAAGACAATTGTGTTTGACAGGGACCTGAAATTCACCTCAAAATAATCGAAAGGGTTATTCAAAGGGTTCAAAATGAATTTGAATTTCATCACTTCTTATCACCTCAAGTCTGATGGGTAGAAAGAGCGGGTGAATCAAGTAATAGAAGACATATTAAGGATGTATGTGATGAAAAAACCATCTAAATGAGAAGACTACCTACACTTGGTAGAATTTGCCTACAACAATGGGTATCAAGCATCATTGAATATGAGCCCATTTAAATCACTTTATGGAAGAAAGTGCAATACTCCAATAAGTTGGGGTAATCCAGCTGATAGAGAAGTAATTGGACCGGAGTTGCTCAAGGAAATAGAAGAGAAAGTGTTAAAAATTAAGAAGAATTTAAAGGCTGCCCAAGACAGGAAGAAAAGTTATGCCGATAAAAATAGAACCCACATAGAGTTTAAAGTGGGAGAGCATGTTTTCCTGAAAGTGAAAGCCAATAGAAGTTCCCTGAGGTTGGGAAACTGTTCGAAGTTGGCAGCCATATTTTGTGGGCCATTGAAATCCTAGAAAGGATTGGGCCAATTGCATATATGCTTGCATTACCTGCATCCATGATTGTAGATAATGTGTTTCATATTTCATTTCTTAAGAAATATATACCTGATCATAATCATGTGATTGATTGGAATGTGATTTAGGTGGAGCAAGAAGGTGTCTTGCAAGTGCATCATGTACGCATATTGGACCGGAAAAGAAAACATCTTTGGAATCGAGCCATAGGGCTTGTAACGGTCCAGTGGACCTGGTACGATCCTGAGGACGTGACATGGGAGCATGAGGATTCTATGTAGGTAGAATACCTTCATCGTTTTGAAGATTTTGGAAATATTGTTGTTGTTGTGTAAAGAGTTGAACTGAGGATAGTGAAAAAATAAGGGGATGGGATTGTAATATCCACAAGGATGAGCCCCTGTTGTATTTAAAAATTGTAAACATGTTTTGTAGGCTGGTGAGCCAAGTGTTGATAAGTCGGTGGGCTTATGTTTTTATTTGGCTGAAGAGCCTAGGATGCTAAGGCCAAGAGCCTGTTTTGTATATGTAATTATGCAAAATCATTAATAAAATATAAACACCACTGTGTGTAGACCGACCATGAAGAAAGAGTGATGGGGGACTAAGCTTCCACAAGGTGGGTAAGGGAAAGCGGGATGAAAGGTTGGAAAGAGGGGCTAAGCTTAGGGGCTTAAGTCCTTGAGTATAATAATTTATTGTTATTCCAAAGCTGTGTGAAAGACATGTTTTTATCCTAAGTCCTGGGAGAAGCATTGCATGCAGTTTCAATGTGTCTAGCTCCAGGAAGACAAGTGTTAACCTAGATGCATGCAGTTAAAGCAGAAGAGTCATCTCGTGTTGGGGGTTCGTCCTCCATTCTCCCATCGAATGTGTTAGCGCAAATTCTTGCGAAGGGGCATTTTCTCTCCGGGATTCGAGCCCATGGTGTAAATGTGAAGAAATGGGGCTTAAAAAACCCATCAAATTCATTTTATTCAAAGGCCACAGGAATGAGCACCAAGTGCAGCACACAAAAGAAGTCCATTTCGAACTTAAGTGTTAGCAGATGGGCGATCCGAGATTCAACGGCGAGGATCAATCGATGGAGAAGATCATCGATCATCGGGTAAGCCAGAGCCATGGAGTTGCACAAGTTTTAACGCATGGGAGGGACAGGTGGTGTGAGATTAGGCTCTATTGCCTCTTCGCGCATTGCGACTTTGAAGAGCAAGGATCAGCTCCCCCTCATCCACAAGACGCGAAGTGCCGAAGGCGTCCAGGATTTGGGCCCACAATATTGTTGTGATGATCAGGACCGTCCATCCAGAGGGACGCGTGGTGCAAGATTAGGCTCTATTGCTTCTTCGCGCATCACAACTTTGAAGAACGAGGATTAGCCTCCTCCCAGCTACGAGACATGAAGCACCGAAGGCGTCTAGGACCCGTTCCCACAGTCTTGCTGAAATGATCTAGGTCATCCGATCAAGGAGGGGTATGTACCACATGATTAGGCTCTATCGCAACTTTGCCTATCGCAACTTTGAAGAACAAGGACCAACATCCTCCCAACCGCGAGACGCAAAGTGCCGAAGGCGTCCAGGACCCAGGCCCACAGTCTCGCTGAAATGATCCAGGTCATCCGATCAAGGAGGGGTATGTGGCACGCGATTAGGCTCTATCACAACTTCGCCTATCGCGACTTTGAAGAACAAGGACCAGCATCCTCCCAGCCACGAGACGCGAAGTGCCGAAGGCGTCAAGGACCTGGGCCCACAGTCTCACCGAAATGATCCTATGTTGCCACCTCACCTTTTGTAACTTTGAAGCACAAGGAGAAGCCTCCTCCCATCCACGAAACACGAAATGCCGAAAGCGCCTTTGAAGATAGGCACAGGGTCACAGCCCGTGGTCACTTAGGGGCAATAAAAAGAACTACGCAAATGGCTGAAGCATTGGGTCTAGTTGCAGAAGGGATCACCGCGTTCTTGAGAGACCAATTCAGCTCGACCTCGATCTTGGTCCTCTCTAAAAATAAATGAAGGTGGATGGAGGTAGTTGAAACCTCGGCTCACTCAATAAATGCAAAGCATGGAGGTTCCGACATGCAGTCTGCCTGAGATAGTCCTCTACGCTAGTTTTCTCCAAAGAAGTCATCTCGAGTTCTCGTCTGACTAGAGGAGTCTGCACATGCTATTTTAGCCTTTAATGTTTCAGCTGCCTCCCCTGCAAAAGCCATGCAAAGTTAAGGTGACGTTTGACAAAGGAGTTCAGGCCAGATTTGACTGAGGAGACGCCACACCTTGAAAGTCCTGAGACACCTCTGTTGGGTGAAAGGTGAGGAGTATATGTAGGATTTTTTTCCATTTTTGTAGAGATCGATGGTTGAGCTAGGCTCCCGATTGTAAAGTTTTAATGAAGCACTGGTTGCTCTGGTTATGTATTGGCACTTGAGACTTCTTGCTTTATGAATGTCTACTTCTTTCCATCTCCTTGTTTACACTGTGTTAGAATAGCTCATAATTGGAGGATCCAGTTGATTTGCATTGTTATAGGATGATGTAGGTTGGATCACTATAATAGTTGCATCGTTTCTAATCAGTTCTTGTATTTTCTCAATGCTGAATGATTTGGAATTGGATTCTAGTCAAGTCACCCTTCAGTTCCCCGAAACTCAGAACTAAGAGGATCTTGTATTCTAAGTTTTTCTTCCTCAAGATATTGAAAGGCCTGATGCTCGAGGCAGTCTTTCTCACTCATCTCACCAAGTCTTCCATCTGCTCATTTTACAATCAACTCACTGACGAAAGTTAGATCAATACCTCCTTTGTTTTTCTACATACCAAGCTCGATTTTCTGAGTTAGAGCGATATCTTCTTGAGTCTCTATCCATTCAATCACCCCTTTAAAACAAATCATGACATAAAACTGATGGGTGTCAGGATCTGCTCCTGCTGCAATCCAAGAGTGACTTCCAATGCCAACATTTCTGGCACCGTTGCTGGGGATGAAGTTGAAAATTTTCCCCGAGATTGAACGACATTGAGCCTCTGATTCTGAAGGTGCATCAGGCATCAAAGCCTTTGAAGATTGCTATTGTGCACTTGGAAACTCCATTGTGACGACTCCACTGGAGTGAACCTGTTGTATTGGTTGTGGCTTCCAGAAGTAGACACACACGGTCCCATCCACATCTACCTTTAGCTACACCTGTAGTTGATCCGGAGGTGATTTTCAGAAAAGGAAAGGCCTCTGAAGGAGAAACTTCCACCATCGAATCGGGTAATCTGCCATCTCCTTCTGTAGAAACTCCATTTTCTTCTCCTCAGCTTCTTAGCAGACCTTTTTTTGACCCATTTCCTAAATTTTGAGAGTGTTCCTGCTACATTTTCCCCTCCCGGTCTGAGATTGGAAGGAGAAATCCTTGTCACTCCCCTTTCCCCTGAAGTTGTACCTTGGCGTGGACCCAGGACCATAGCAGACTTCCACACTCCTAGATTTTCCACTCCTCCTCTTGTTACTATTGCCACTTCTTCACAGAGAGAAGCATCTGCTGACTCAAGCCCATTAGCCTTCTCCCTAAATCCCCCATTGTTTCCTGGAAGCTCATTCCCAATATCCCCTTTTCGAGCCCCTTCTCCTCTGAGTTCTCCTCCATCTAATATCCATATGGTAGGAGTAAATCCCCTTATGACCAGAATGGAGGATATTATAGCTGCTAGGTATGCTCCTCTTGTGTTACCTCGGCCTCTCAATGCCCTCCCAGTAGATGGTTACCTCAAGCAGCTCCCCAAGTTTACATGAGAGGGGGACATAACTGCAGAAGAACACCTAGAAGCCTTCTACAATTTTACAAACGATCATGTTATCATGCATGCAGATGTATGGATGAGGATTTTCATCCATAGTCTTGAAGGCGAGGCTAGAAAATGGTTTAGGGCTCTGCCTCTTGGATATATTGATGGGATTGAGGCTTTGGATAGTGCCTTTTTGAGACAATCGGGAGACAAAAAGGACTTCATGTATTACATGACTAAGTTTGGGTCTTTGAAGAGAAAGGAAGGAGAGTCTATCTCTGACTTCTCCAAAAGATTTAATAAAATGTAAAATAAGATCCCCACCGAGATAAAACCCTCCGAAGCCTCTGCAAAGATCACTTATGCCAGCACTTTTGATTATGATTTCTTCCTCCTACTGAGGGAAAGGAGATCCACCACTCTGGCTCACATGCAAGATGCAGCCGTGGAAGTAGAGTCTAACATATTGATTGTTGACCGACTCAGGAATAAGGCTGACAGAGACATATCCAGGAGAAGAACAGAGGCCTCCCCATCCCATTCCTCTCCCCTTCCCCTTCAGATAGATGAGGTAGCTAAAGTACTGAAATCCCTTTCAGCTAAAATGGAGAAGTGGGAGTTAGAGGGGAAGCCCATGTACAGAAACCCATGGAATATTGATAACAAAGGTTTCAGGAGGCCTGGTAACAATATGCCACAGACTTTTCCAAAGGAACAAAGAAGAAAAGACAGGGATGATCAGAGGATTCAGACCCCTCTCCAGAATATCCTAGTTGCTCATGAAGAAGGGGAGGAAGTGGATGAACTCGACCTTGAGATCCACTGCATCGATGAAAATTCCTCGTTTCCTCATTTGACTCAATCTGCATATGAAGAATCCCTTATCAACACTCAAAACAATGATTTGAGTAAAGGGGAAAAGGCCAGTGACACTCCTAACAGATACAATCTTAGGTCAAAAAAGAAAGAAGGGAATTTTGATAGCCAGGATCAGGCCCTCATAGCATAAATGCCTACTAAAGCTGCAATAACCACTACTAAAGAAAATAAAACTCAGAATGCTTCGCCAACAGCCAAGGAACCTATCTTCGAGGTAAGGGAAGCTCCTAAGTCTCTCTCCTCCTTTATTTTTGAGCATGAGATTCAGAAGATTAGAATCCCTGTAACCCTATATGAACTAGTTAAAAATGAAGATTTCAAAAGGTCCCTCTCCAAGCTGCTACAATTTGAGCCCCCCCAACCTTCCACAGACTCAATAAATCTCCAAGATTAAAATCCAACAGTCATCCTAGGTCCCATGGTAGAAGATAGAGATGATTCATCCCCTTTTTTCTACACATCCTTGAACATACATGATAAAGTGCTGCATAACTGCCTCATGGATTCAGGGGCTTCCCATAACCTTATGCCCAAAATAGTCATGGAAGAATTGGGATTGGAAGTGACAAAGGCTTATCACGATTTGTACTCTTTTGATTCAAGGAGGGTGCAATGTATTGGAGTCATCAAAGACTTGGCAGTCTCTCTGTTTTAACTTCCAATGAAGAGTGTGGTCATGGATATTGTAGTGGCCAACGTTCCTCCCAAGTTTGGCATGCTTCTATCAAGATCTTGGATTAAAAAGCTTGGAGGAACATTACATATGGATCTCACATATGATACCATTCCATTCTTTGGAGGGGAACACAGGAGGTTGTACAGAGAAGCCTAGCTAGCCTATATTGTCAGTGATGAAGCAAACCCCACCAATCATCCCATCTTTGCACTGGACACTGATTTGGGGTCTAGTTTATTGCAGATCACCGATGCTCCGGAAGCCCCTTTCCAAATCAGAAAGCAACCCTTATTTGATCATGGGACACCTCCTCCAAACACCTCCATTTGGAAAATGTTTTTTGACAGAGCTTCTTCTAGTGAAGGCGCTGGTGTTGGAGTGGTTTTCATGTCACCTTCTCAAGAGACCATATCCCTGTCATACAAGCTAGAATTTGAAACCACCAACAATGTGGCAGAGTATGAAGCTCTTGTTCTGGGTATGAGGGCCACAAAAGAAATGGGAATAAGGGAGATGGCAGTGTTTGGAGATGCGGAATTGATAATCCAACAAGTCAGGAATTTCTATCAGGCCAAGCATCCTCGACTCAGAAGTTATAGGAACAATGTATGGTACCTGATTGATAATTTCTTCTCAGCTTTCAACATTTCTTTTGTCCCAAGGGAGGATAATGTTGTGGCCGATTCTTTAGTTGTTTCAGCTAGCCAGTTCAAGATCCCTCTGTTGTCTATGGTCAAATATGATGTTGAGATAAAATATAGGCCCTCTGTACCAGACAATGTCAAGCATTGGAAGGTATTCGAAGATGATATCAAAATCAAAAAATTTCTCCAATCTGTTGATGAATTTTCTGCATTACACATTGATCAGGATCCTGACCTTGAAGGTGACCCTTACCGTAAGGTATTTTTAAATGAAATTGCTAATCACATGATTATTCAGCTGCTTAGCAATCACATTCCAAGGGGACTAGTCCCTTTAGAAAGATTGTTCGATGGGAATGATGTGCCAGTAAAGGGTAGAGTTTCAGATGAATATGATGACACAGCTGAGTGCAACATTGGCACATAGGAGGATCCTAAGTTTGTCAAATTGTCAAGCAGTTTAACTAGAGGACAGAGGGTCAAATATACTGAGTTATTAAGAGAATTTTCTGATGTGTTTGCGTGTACCTATGAAGACCTCAAGACATATGACACATCCGTCATTGAGCACAAGATCCAACTGAAGGAAGAGGCCAGGCCATTTAGGCAGAAGCTAAGACAGATAAATCCCATGTTGCTGCCTGTCATGGAAAAAGAAGTGAAGAAGTTGTTAGATGCCCAAATCATTGTCCCCTTGAGATATTCTGAATGGGTGGCCAATTTGGTCCCAGTAAGGAAGAAAAGTGGTGAGATCAGGCTTTGCGTCGACTTCAGGAATTTGAACAGAAGCTCAAGAAAGCATAATTACCCCCTACCCAACATGGAACACATATTACAGAGGGTAACTGGTGCATCTAGGATATCCATGATCGATGGTTTTTTTGGTTATAACCAGATATCAGTCATGCCTGAGGACAGAGAAAAAACAGCCTTCACCACTCCTTGGGGCACATTCATGTATGCTAAAATGCCCTTTGGATTGATGAATGCAGGAGTAACATTTCAACGAGCCATGGATATAGCCTTCATTGGGGAAAAATATCAGTTTGTGGTGATCTATCTAGATGACATCACAATCTTCTCTAGGTCTGACAAAGAGCACTGCTGTCACCTGAGAAAAGTGTTCTTGAAGTGTCGGGGGTTTGGCCTATCCGTAAACCCCAAAAAATATTTGTTTTCCATGAAGAGGGGAAATTGTTAGGTCATATAGTATCAACATAAGGAGTAAGGATTGATCCCAGTAGGGTAGAGGCAATTCAGACCCTGCCACTTCCCTGGTCTAGGAAGGAAGTTCGGGATTTTTTAGGTAATATTAACTTTCTGAGGAGGTTCGCCTCAAATTTCGTTGAGATGGTGAAACACATCACAACCATGCTCAAGAAAGGAAAAGAAGTAAAATGGACTACTGAACCCAGGGAATATTTTATCCAAATAAAAAGGGCATTGACTGAGGCACCTATGTTGATCAATTCTGACTATTCCAAAGACTTCCTAGTTTTTTCTTTCACTTCTTTTGATACAGTAGCAACGGTCTTATTGCAGAAAAATGGGGAAGGGCTAGAGCAACCCATTGCCTTCTTCAGTAAAGAATTAAGAGATGCAAAAATTAGGTACGAGATCATGGAGAAGTAGGCCTATGCCTTGGTGAAAGCTCTCAAAGATTTCAGAGTCTATGTCTTGCACTGAAAGGTGACTGCATATGTTCCTTCAGCCTCTATGAAGGACATCCTTATACAACCTGACATAGATGGGAGAAGAGGTAAATGGATTGAAAAAATCCCAGAGTTTGATCTGGAGATTAAGCCCACCAAGTTGGTAAAGGGGCATGGTTTAGCCAAGCTGCTGGCTGAATACAATTGCAAAGCCTTAGGGATCAACTTCATCAATGCTTGTTCAGAAAATTAGCAAGCTGAGTCATCCAACAAAGGTTCTCAAGGTGACTTATCGCTAGCAGGATGCACCTGGTATAGAGATATCTTGTATTTTCTGCAAGAGTTGAAGCCTCCTGATGGAATGGGAAAGAGTAAGGAGAGATCTTTAAAACTCAAGGTGGTCAAATATTGCCTCATTGACCAAGTCTTGTACTCGAGAGACCCTCTAAGGGTGTTGCTGATGTGTTTGAGCCCACATGAATCCTAGAAGGTTATATTTGAATTCCATGATGACCTTTGTGGAGGACATTATTTTTGGAAGACCACATCTCACAAAATTCTCAGAGCTAGGTACTACTGGCCCACCTTATTCACCAATGTCTGCAGAGAAATAAGAGCTTGCATCAAATGCCAAAGGTTCTCAGGAAAGCAACATCTTAGATCACTGCCACTAAAGCCTGTAGTGGCTTCAACACCTTTTCAACAGTGGGGGTTGGACTTCATCGGGGAAATCCATCCTCCCTCAAGTGGCCAACATAGATGGATCCTGACTGCAACAAACTATTTCACCAAGTGGATAGAAGCTTCCCCCACTAGAAGTGTATCACACAAAGTAATTATCATCTTCCTGGAGGATATCATAGCCAGATTTGGTTGTCCCAGCAGGATTGTCACTGATAATGATGCTTCGTTCAAATCTGAGCCTCTGATTAAGTTCTGTGAGCAGTTCCAGATCTCGCTAATTCACTCCACCCCCTATTATCCTCAAGGAAATGGACTGGAAGAATCTTCTAATAAAAGCCTAATCAAACTCATTAAAATATTATTGGAAGACAATAAGAGGGCTTAGGATTCAAAGCTCAAATTTTCCCTATGGGTCGATCGATTAACAACGAAGAAGTCCCTGGGCACCTCACCTTTCCAACTGGTCTATGGAACAAAGGCGGTTTTTCCCACTTAGCTTGCCTTACCTGTAGCGAAGTTCTTTCAAGATTATGAAGGAGAGACAGATCATATGGTCAGAAGGATTCATCATATGGTGGAAGTACAACAGATCAGGGAACAGGTGATGGACGCAGCTCATAGTCATCAGTAGAAGGTCAAACAGGCCTTTGACAGGAAAGTCAGGAAGAAGGAGTTTGAAATCGGGGATTTGGTGCTTAAGTGGGATGCACCCAGACAGGATAAGGGAAAACACAACAAGTTTGACGCCCTATGGATCGAGCCCTTCAAAATCTCTGAGGTTTTCTCAAATAACACGCACAAGTTGCAAGATTTGGAGGGTGAAGAGGTTTTCAACAGCTTAGTAAATGGGCATTTTCTGAAGAAATGTTTTGCTTGAGCCTTAGACGGCTCCTTTGTTTGTAAATATTGTCATTTTGGTTCTTTGTTTATTTTTATTTTTTGTCTTAGTAAATGACTCCATAGCCCAATAGCAAGGCACTGAATCTTCAAATGAGTTCTTAGAGCATCGCAGGGATGACTCTATCCCCCATGGAGCCTAATGTTAGCACAAATTCTTGCAAGGGGGCATTTTCTCT
This sequence comes from Picea sitchensis, assembly GCA_010110895.2. Lineage (NCBI taxonomy): Eukaryota > Viridiplantae > Streptophyta > Pinopsida > Pinales > Pinaceae > Picea > Picea sitchensis. Next base: position 68,332 of record SNQJ01S0069918.1, on the reverse strand, counting down.
CTAGGATTTGAGCCCGTGGTGTAAATGCGAAGAAATGGGGCTTAAAAACCCCATCAAATGCATTTTATTCAAAGGCTGCAGGCATGAGCACCAAGCGCAGCACACAGAAGAAGTCCATTTCGGACTTAAGTGTTAGCAGATGGGTGATCCAGGATTCAACGGTGAGGATCGATCGATGGAGCAGATCGTCGGTCATCGGGTAAGCCAGAGCTGTGGATTTGCACAATTTTTAGCGCATGGGAGGGACACGTGGTGCACGATTAGGCTCTATCTCCTCTTCACACATCGCTACTTTGAAGATCAAGGATCAGCTCCCTCTCATTCACAAGACGCAAAGTGCCGAAGGTGTCCAGGATTTGGGCCCACAATATTGTCATGATGATCGTGACTGTCCATACAGAGGGACACGTGGCACATGATTAGGCTCTATCGCCTCTTCATGCATCATGACTTTGAAGAACGAGGATCAACCTCCTCCCAGCTGCGAAATGTGAAGCGCCGAAGGCGTCCAGGACCTGGGCCCAAATTCTCGCCGAAATGATCCAGGCTATTCAATCAAGGAGGGGTACATGGCATGCGATTAGGCTCTATCACAACTTCTCCTATCGCAACTTTGAAGAACAAGGACCAGCATCCTCCCAACTGTGAGATGCAAAGTGCAGAAGGCATCCAGGACTTGGGCCCAGAGTCTCACCGAAATGATCCAAGCCATCTGATCAAGGAGGGGTACAAGGCACATGATCAGGCTCTATCGCAACTTTGCCTATTGCGACTTTGAAGAAAAAGGACCAGCATCCTCCCAGCTGCAAGACGCGAAGTACCAAAGGCATCCAGGACCCGGGCCCACAGTCTCACTGAAATGATCCAGGTCGCCCGATCAAGGAGGGGTATGTGACGCGTGATTAGGCTATGTCGCCACCTCACCTTATGTAACTTTGAAGCACAAGGATAAGCCTCCTCCCATCCAGGAAATGCGAAATGTCGAAAGCACCTTTGAAGATAGGCACAGGGTCACAGCCAGTGGTCACTTGGGGGCGATAGAAAGAACTGCACAAAGGATCAAAGAATCGAGTTTCGTTGCAGAAGGGATCACCGTGTTCTCCAAAGACTAGTTCAGATCGACCTCGACCTTGGTCCTCGCTAAAAATAAATGAATGTGAATGGAGGTAGTTGAAACCTTGGCTCACTCAATAAATGCAAAGCATGGAGGTTCCGGTAGGAAGTCTACCTTATATGGTCCTGTACACTAGTTTTCTCCAAAGAAGTCATGCTGAGTTCTCATCTGACCAGAGGAGTCTGCACATGCTATTTTATCCTTTAATGTTTCGGCTACCTCCCCTACAAAGGTCATGCAAAGTTAAGGTGACGTCTGACATAAGAGTTCAGGCCAGATTTGACTGAGGAGATGCCACACCTTGAAAGTTCTGAGATGCCTCTGCTGGGCGAAAAGGGAGGAGTATATGTAGGCATTTTTTCCATTTTTGTAGAGATCGATGGTTGAGCTAGGCTCCCGATTGTAAAGTTTTAACGAAGAACCGGTTTCTCTGGTTATGTATTGGCACTTGAGACTTCTTGCCTTATGAATGTCAGCTTCTTTCCATCTCCTTGTTTACACTGTGTTAGAACAACTCAGAATTAGAGGATCCAGTCGAGTTGCATTGTTATAGGATGATGTAGGTTGGATCACTGTAATAGTTGCATCATTTCTAATCAATTCTTGTATTAACATAGTTACCAACTTAATGAGAACTGTGACCTCAAAACGAGAACTCTAGCCCTTAAAACCCATATTTTTGCATAAAAAACATGAAAATCAACCCCCAAATTAAAAAGTGGTGCTACTGGTAGCACCATCTTTTGTAACTGGGTCAAAATTACAACTTTGTTCAAGCATGATCTTAAAGGATCAAATGATTTCTTGAACAAACTTTAAAATCAACCCCCAAATCCAAAAAGTGGTGCTACCGGTAGCACCATTTTTTGTAAACAGGTTAAAATTACAACTTTTTTCAAGCATGGACTTAAAGGATAAAACGGTTGCTCAAAAAAACTCTAAAATCAACCCCCAAATCAAAATGTGGCGCTACCAATAGCACCAATTTTTCTGTCTGAGTTAAAATTACAACTATTTTCAAGGATGGCCTTAAAACATAAAATTGTTGCTTAGAAAAACCTTAAAATCGACACCTAAATAAAAACATGATGCTACCTAAAGCAAAATGTTTTTTCTAAACGCTAAAATTACATCTAATTACAACCTAATTCAAACTATGGCCTTGACAACAAATCCCTACACAAATA
>SNQJ01S0069918.1:32055-53494 GCA_010110895.2 Picea sitchensis | reverse complement strand
TTAAATAATTTTTTTTTTTAAATTTAATTTATTAATATATCCTAAGACTGTATATAATCCTAGCTATTCTCAATAGTGAACATACAAATTTGTTAATTGTAATGGGAATTCGCTGTGCTCTTTTATTTATATATATATATTGGACGAATAGTAAAATGAAAAGATTACTTTTCTGGACTTTGAATTGATTTACTTTAATTTAGGCATAAGATGCCGGCTTTTAATCTAGGCACAGGATGTCGGCGAGTCAAAAACTTATTGTTTCGTTTTGAATTTGGCTCCGACGGCTTCACGGAAAAGACAAAGGCAGCGAGAGGAAACTTCTGTACACGTTAAGGTTCCCATTGGTTTCATGCAGCAAAAACCTGCAGTCGAGGAAAATATCTGAAAATAATTGGGTTCGCAGGAGGACTAAGACTTCGAGAAAACAATGGTAATTTTGCAAGAGGAAAGCAGGGTCCGAAACGGTAGAAGTTAGAACTTATGCGGCAGTGTCCGTGGCGTACTTGAATCAGAACACGGACAAAGCTACTGAGTGAACAAGGACAAAGATACTGAGTGTAAAAGTTATTTTAACTGGTTTATTTTTTTGGCAAAGTTGATGGCAAAATAATAACCTAAAAGTTAGGTGTTTGGCATAGTTTTAAGGTCTTTAATGCTATCCGAAAATTTAAAAATCTTAAAATTATGTTAAATATATATATTTTTCTTTATCTAATTTAGATAAATACAAGTTTTTCCGAACAGTTTAGATAAACTAAATAGAGAAAGAGAGACAACGCACAGCAACAGTCTCACGCACAAGGTAACACTGATCTGTCTCACTACAATCTTGAATTTATCATGAAAATGCACGATGAAAAATAGGTACACCTCAATCCTATAATGAATCTCATTGTATAATGGATCTAGATTGTATAACTACCAGTATAACAAGTTGTTAATAGCTCAGGCAGAATCCAATCCTGAGGATTAGTGGCTATGCATTGGCATTATTTGATGGAGCATCAATCTATGGGGGATCAATTTGTAGCGTTGGGTGTCATCAAACACACTAATAAGCAGGTTTATAGATGGTTTTTTAATGGAGGTGCTGGAACAAATACCAAAGTTGAGTTACTAGGTGCTTGTGCTTTTCTTACTATTGCGAAAACATTGAACATCCATTACATACAAGTAGTAGGAGACTTCAAAGTAATAATCGAATCGCTAAATCGTCAAGGAAAAGGAAAACTCCAGGTCAACAATATCGAAGGTTGGAAACAAAGACTAATGAACCTGATTATCACCTTCAAAGGTACTAGTTTTCATCATATATTTAGAAAGTCAAATGAAGAAGCGGATTTCTTGTCAAAACAAGCTTTAACAAGGAGGCCTAAGGAAGAATTACATACTTTTCTTGGGATGGAGTGATGGCTGGTACTCAAACTCATATAGACATTTTCTAATTTACAAGGTTTCTCTAATTTGGAGTGTGACATTTTTTTTTTTTCTGTAGGATGTTCTCCTTTGATAGTTTTCCAGCTCCTTAGTGTTGGTCACTAGTTTTTTTCAGAGATGAGCTAGATGCTTCTGACTTGCTCCTACTTTAGTTCCTTCAGTTTTAGGGATTTCCTCCTTCAAGATCTACTCCTATTTTAGTTCCTTCAGTTTTAGGGATTTCCTCCTTCAAGATCTATGTAATCAGTTTTCTGTCAAGTTTTTTTGTGCCCCTTGTTTGTGGGACAAGGGACCCCTTAGTCCTGGGATTTGACTGTTAAAGTCTACTGAAGTATACATACCCTACTTCTCTCTGGATTTGAACTTGTGACCTCTTAGGAAGAAACACATGTTCTTAACCATTATGCCCACTCAAATTGTATAATAATTCTGAATTGTATAATTACCAGAATAACAAAAATTGTTAATAACTCATTTTTATAATTATTTCTATTAAAAGTAAAGCATTCAGATTAATTTGCACTGTGAAGCTAAATTAATGAATACTGTTTTTTCAGAGCTAAAATAGATATGGCTTATCAATGTGAATCTGACATTTTCTTGACTGACTGCAAATCTTACACAGTATTTATCCGAAAATATTCTTTAACATTATATCTAACTGTTACAATCTGAAACATTTTCTTTACCCGTTTCAAATATATACCATTTTTCCAAACCATTTTAGATCAACTAAAAGCCACACGGCGACCTTTGTGAACACAATTTGGACTGTCAACCCAAACCAATGCGTGCAATTTCTTCAACGGCTTGCCTGTGTGAATCTGTCCTTTTCCTGGCTGAATACTCAGTCAGCCCGTTATATTTTTTTTCAGTCAGCCAAGTTATACTCTTTTCGATCAACCACGAGTAGCGCTTACTTCGAGACACAGATGCCCAGTATATTGTCTTCTTCTCTGTCGCACGGGATTCTTTTTTGTTTTTATTATCACTTTATCTCTTTGTTTCTTCGGATCTGGAAGTGTTGTTTGCGAGGTTGGGCCACCAGCGTAGATATTTATGGACTACAATATTTTATATGGTTGAGTCATGGTTGGTAATCATCCTTTATAAATGTGTAATGTATATATTTTTAGAATAGGAATATCAATATGGCTGAGTTAATGATGATAAATCATTCATATAAGGGTATTTTTTTATATTTGTAAAATAAGAAAATCAATATGGTTTATTGAGTTGAGGATGATAAGTGCAAAAGTCTATATTTTTGAAAGTGTCAAAAAAATTATAGATTTTTAGGTTTTCAAGGTCCTATATGTAAAATATTTCTAGAAATTGTTGGGCCATCAATTTAGATATTTATGAATGAGAATAATTAATACCACCAAGTCAATGATGGGAAATCATTCAACATCAATGTCAATGTAATGTGATTAAAGATAAATTCAAAAAACTTTAATTATTTATATTATTCACTATTAAAAGTTAAGTTTAAATTTATTAATAATTAATTTGTTTTTAATTAGCTCCGCATTTAGGGTTACATTTAGCAGACCTGGTTATCTTATTTAGTGTCCTGCATATACACTATTAATGACTAAGATCAACTAGCTCTCTAATTGACGATTAGTCCTGATGATGAATCCCGATTCGGATTCGAAACGTTGATGACAAAATGATACCAACTGTGGATTTTCCGGCAAATGATTTTGAAATTCCTCACCACAAAATCTGAAAACAGTAAATTAAATTGGACTTTTAATTTTTAAAATTGTAAATAATTTTTTTTTAATATTGGTAAGTTGTTCTAATATTAGTAAGTAATTGTTTTCTATGACAACTTTTGTGATTAGGATGATGATAACATACTTTTCTAAATTAAACATTTATGATTTGATATTTATATCAATTTTGTGAGTGAATGAAACTTCTTCAATGGTCACATTATATTTTTAAATTTTAATTGATTTTATACTATTTTCTTATTTATAATGTATATCTTGATTTTTTTAAAATATTGATTTTAAAAATAGATATTTCTTTACTCTTCAATTTTTTAACTTTATAACTTTATTAAGTAGGATTCGACATTATTTCCATGTATACACCTTCTTTTATTTAAATATGACATCTAACACATTTTGGATATCCTCTTATAAAATCAACTTTACATAAAACTTTATTATAAAATTATACATAATTATTATTTTTTATTACATAAAACATCAAACACTTCTTTTTCAAATTTAAGGAAAAAAAAGTTGAATGCTTCTAACCTAAAAAAAAAAATTGTCAAAGTTTTTGGCCCACATATGTTACATCTAATTAAGATTTAAAAACAAAATCACCCATCAACCGTCGTTGTTGTTATCATGTTGCTTCCCCACTATATCAAGGTCAAGAATTTGCAATTTATTTGCAAAATCAAAATTAATGTAAGTGCAATGACTTTCATATATTTCATATAGGTTAATAGCAATGAAAATGGATCATTTTATTTTTTTACTTTAGTGAAAAATCTTTAGTGGGATTATAGGCTGTGACATGTTTGTTTTTTGTGGGTTCCATTTGTAACATGCTTGTTTTTTATGGGTTTATTTGTCTCCACAAAAAACTGTATCATGTGAAGAGGGTTAGATGTAATTTTTGGATGATTTTGATAGATTATATTTTAGTGATTTTAATATATTATATTCTTTCAATTATAATTGTTTAGTTTAAAATTGATTTTTCATATTCAAAAAAAACAATTATTAATTAAAAACATTTCAAATGAAAAAATGTCAAAATAAAATTAGTGTTCCTCTATGAAATCATTTTTCCTTTAGACTTATGGAGAAAAGTGACCACCTTCATCTAGATTTATAAATAAAAATGAACACCTTCAGTACTCTACATATAACACCAACTTCCACATTTTAAATTGATTTATAAGATTTCTGGTTTAAATTAAATCAAAAGGATGTACCTATCTTACCTCTTTTATATTAAAATTTATACTTAATACATATTTTTAACCATTAAACTAATTCAAATTATACAATATAATATATTTAAAAGTTTAAATAATAAACTTTAAATAAATAAATAACATTGCATTTGCAAATTTGTTATGAGCATTAGCTCTCCTGCTATGCTGAAACACATATGTTCAACCATTAAACTAATTCAAATTATACAATATAATATATTTAAAAATTTAAACAATAAATTTTAAATAAATAAATAACATTGCATTTGCAAATTTGTTATGAGCATTAGCTCTCCTGTTATGCTGAAACACATATTTTTAAGTATTAAACTAATTCAAATTATACAATATAATATATTTAAAAATTTAAACAATAAACTTTAAATAAATAATATTACATTTGCAAATTTGTTATGAGCATTAGCTCTTCTTTTATGCTGAAACATATATTTTTAACCATTAAACTAATTCAAATTATACAATATAATATATTTAAAAATTTAAACAATAAATTTTAAATAAATAAATAACATTGCATTTACAAATCTGTTATGAACATTAACTTTTCTCTTATGTTGAAACACATATTTTTAACCATTAAACTAATTCAAATTATACAGTATAATATATTTAAAAATTTAAATAATAAACTTTAAATAAATAAATAACATTACATTTGCAAATGTGTTATGAGTATTAACTCTCTTTTATGAAACACATATTTTTAACTATTAAACTAATTCAAATTATACCATATAATATATTTAAAAATTTAAACAATAAATTTTACATAAATAAATAACATTGCATTTGCAAATTTGTTATGAGCATTAACTTTCTTCTTTAATTCCTTTTATGTTGAAACACATATTTTTAACCATTAAACTAATTCAAATTATATAATATAATATATTTAAAAATTTAAACAATACACCTTAAATAAATAGCATTGCATCTTAAATAAATAGCATTGCATTTGCAAATTTGATATTAGCATTTGCTCTCCTCTTATGCTGTGGTTGAATTAATTTAGGCATAAGATGCCAGCGAATCAGAAACTTCTGATCACGTTAAGGCTCCCCTCGGCTTCATTCAGCGAAAACCGGCAGACGAGGAACACCTCAGTCTGTAATTAATTGGGTTTGCAGTCGGAGTAAGACTTCGAGAAAACCATCGCAATTTTGCAGGCGAAGGGAGTCGTTATCCGAAAAGGTGAAAGGTGTTGGACTTATGCAGCGGTATTCGCTCTCTTTAACCTGCGTGGCGCACTGGAACCAGAACAACAAGCAGAGCACAGCAACCTTTGTCTCACAGTTTTGGTATTTTTTATTTTTATTATTAATATATTTTTTAGTTTTTACCATTTCAAAGTTAAATAAAAAGTACTGTTTGCAAAATTGTTTTTGAAAATTATTGTTTAAATATTATTGTTTAAATATTTTAAGTTTTGGTATTTTCTGTAAAAATTTTGAGATAGAAAATTTTTGAGATATAAATATGGTAAAAAAATTTGTTATTTAAATATATAAATGAATTCAGTGTTATGAAAATGAAAACTAGCTCACTAGAATTATACAATTTCTCACTCTTACTCTATGTAGAACGTACTACTATTCCGAATATCATTTGAAAGTTCAGCTTGCCTGGATATTTATGAACTAGAATATTTGAAAGTTCAGCTTGCCTGGATATTTATGAACTATAATACCTAATACCTAATACCGTTTGTCAAGGACTGAAAATCATTCCTCATTATTGGCATAAGGGTAAATTCAAAATTCTTTTGGAAATTCTCAATCAAGCCAAGAAATTCATGAAATTTGTATTACTTTTTGTGTAATGAACAAGAGTTGAATATATAGAAGTAAAGTTATTTTTGGGTAATTATGGTTAATTCTTAAAATATTATTTATTATTTATAATATTAAACAATTTGTAAATAGTAAAAGAGTATATTATAAGATTTAGAAAAATGACATTGCTTATAAGATTTGGAAAGATGGTACTCCTTACATATAATAAATAAAAAAACAAATGTTAATATTAATATATTAATACAAATTTCTTTGTTATCTCATTAACAAATAGTTTTAACTTTGCACTTTCTTTTTTTAACCTCATACAACATTTTTGAGAATTTGGAAAGATGGTACTCCTTACATATAATAAATAAAAACAAATGTTAATATTAATATATTAATACAAATTTCTTTGTTATCTCATTAACAAATAGTTTTAACTTTGCACTTTCTTTTTTTAACCTCATACAACATTTTTTGAGAAGGGTTCATAGTGATTAACTATTAATCAAAATTCATGGATTAACTGTAAATCAAAATTCAAATGTTGAGGATTAAAAGAAAAGTTAGATGTTCATGTTGAGGATTAAAAGAGAAGTTAGATGTTCAAGCTTTTAAAAGTGTGTTAATTCCTTATCAGAATGAGAATTGTCTTATTCATGTACTTTAGTTATTCTCGCGATGGGGGTTCGGTTGCAATTACCACTCTCATGACATTCTTATTGTCTTTTATATCTACTATAAAGAGCATTGTTTTCTCTATCTTCATTTAAGGGAAAACATTAGCATCCTTGTCAAAATATGTGCACTATGTTTATCTTTATCATCTAACATTATTTTTCAAATCATTGACATCCTTTGGTTTTGGGTTTATGGCATTTTTTCCATTTAGGATAATCTTGTTCTTGAGGATATGTATCATACAAATACCATGTTTGTTGACAAATTCAATACCAAAATGTTGTATTTACAAAATCCAATTTCTATGTCCATTTGAAACCTTTCTTTTGAACTATAAGCTTATCTGGTAAGCCCTTAGTAAGGTTAATTTTCACATATATATGAGCATATGTAAAAGAACCAAGCTTAATCTGATGTGTGTGTGTGTTTTAATATCGACCCAAGGTATTCTCTATGTCTTCAAAAACTAATGACTCCCAAAAATGGATTGACAGATTAGGGATATGTAACCATATGAACATTTAAAAAGGTAGAGAGTCACATCAATGATATTGCATACATGTTTGGCCCTTCAAGTGAGAAATGGACCTATGGGAAACTTTTTCATGATTTATGTCCCAAAAAAAGGATAAAAACTAATTTAATCTTTATCTAAATTAAGAATCTCACCCACCTAGAAGGCTTGTACTCCATCACTGGGATAACAAGCATGTTTGGCATTGGTAGTAAGCAATGTTTCCTCACAAGGGAAAAAACACTATTAGGAGAGGTGTCACTTAGCAAAACAATCCCGCTGATCATCCTTAACATGAAATTAAATCTATAATATAGTTAAGATTAAAAAATGAAAGGCTAATTGTCCTCGAGGTGTAGGACAGTTGGTGAGGGAGTGTGTTGTTAAGGCACTCTGTGATGTTAAGTCACCGATCGAAACTTGCGGGACAAAAAATCCATCCATGTTAAGGGTTGGTGTGTCTTAAGCCAAGTGCGATCTCTGAGTGATTTTGACGGCTTAGATGCCCCTGAATCGTGGTTTCTTAGCCATAGGCTAGTCTCGCAGGTCACAGACAAACTAGAAAACAAAAAAAAAATGAAAGGCTAATTATCAAATTCTGAGCTTCACCAAGATATTTCCACCTGGGTTGTCTTGTGCCTTCAACGCTTGTAATAGAGCCTTAAAACTTCTCATCTACATAAAATTACTATTCATCCTTCGATACAATCAATTTTTTTTGGTAATGGGCTCGAAAATCATTAAAAAATGAATTAAGGAGGGCCTCCACAAAATCCCCAGGTTTTTGGTGAAATAAAGTCATACCTCCTTCATACAATGCTAGAAAACCAAATCATAAAATGAAACTTGTAGAGGAAACATAAGGATTTCCAATGATTTATTGGAAACCCATTGACATCTAAATCATAGGTTTCATAATTAGTTGGACACCCATTGACATCTAAATCATAGGTTTCATAATTATTTAATTCATGTTGGCATCATTGATTGAGTTTTTATTAACATGTGTTTACATACCCATGAGCCTCAAAACCTCATTCAATTACATTGGATTCATAGAAATATAAAACCAACATGTATCATCTTTTAGTATTGAAAATTGCATTTCCACTAGACATATATTATATGTGTAAAATTCTATTTTAATTGAAATGCGGAGGTTCATTTGGAACAATATTTTTTTGAAACTGAATTTTATCTTCACGTGTTTCTTATTTTTTATATACGATTTCAATCTAATAATTGAAGTTAGAATGATGTCCTAGAATATAACTAATTTTAATTAGTGAAAATGTTTTACGGGTGTCCAACACACCTAGAGGGAAACAAGGTGAAATTTGTTGAACCATCTCGAAATTCACTAAAATACTTGCCATTGATTATGACTTTAATGACCTTATATGGGGAAAGACAACATACACATTTATTATGACCACATTTATCCTTTCANTTAATTCATGTTGGCATCATTGATTGAGTTTTTATTAACATGTGTTTACATACCCATGAGCCTCAAAACCTCATTCAATTACATTGGATTCATAGAAATATAAAACCAACATGTATCATCTTTTAGTATTGAAAATTGCATTTCCACTAGACATATATTATATGTGTAAAATTCTATTTTAATTGAAATGCGGAGGTTCATTTGGAACAATATTTTTTTGAAACTGAATTTTATCTTCACGTGTTTCTTATTTTTTATATACGATTTCAATCTAATAATTGAAGTTAGAATGATGTCCTAGAATATAACTAATTTTAATTAGTGAAAATGTTTTACGGGTGTCCAACACACCTAGAGGGAAACAAGGTGAAATTTGTTGAACCATCTCGAAATTCACTAAAATACTTGCCATTGATTATGACTTTAATGACCTTATATGGGGAAAGACAACATACACATTTATTATGACCACATTTATCCTTTCAACAACCCATATTAACAAATTATCCCATTAGACCTTTGGGCACTAAATCACCCAACCCTCTTACTCAACATTGCATGTCGTGTTAGAATGGCATTGTGATGTTGCATGTAGAAAAATGTCAACAATTTTGGCTTCAAATTTAAATGATATTACTCTTTCTACCTCATTTGGCCAACTTGTGTCACATGTGCACAAAAGGATGTATGAGTCTTCTTTAGGAATGGACATCCACCAAACTCGATGTGAAACTATATAAGATTTCTAACATATGTCATTGCATTGTCAATCACAACCCAACATCATCAAGATATATTTACTTTTAATTTATGCACGTATGCCTCACAATGTACTTAATGCATATGTGTTAGTTGGTGATTGTGTGTTCATGCTCGTCATTGCCATAAGCTTGCCTATACATTTTCGATGATTGTATAATATGTTGTCGTCCTTATACCCACTTGCAAATGTGGACTAAGTCTCAATACACTTAGTGTGTCCTCGGAGACACAATGTCTAAGTTCAATCCCACTATCACCTCAACTTGAACTCCTTCTGTCTAGGCTTACTCCTAGGGAAGCCAAGGTGGGTAGACCCTAGTTATTATGTGATTTATTTGATTATGTCTATGATTTAATTTTAATTGGTTAGAAGGTCTAGGGGGTGCTTTACCTTAATAAATCATAAGAACATTTATGTGAACGTATCCCTATAGGGAGGGTGAACCACGTATATCTTGTGTTGTGTATGTGTGATTGATGCTTTGATCTCTGTTGTTGTTATCTTGTTATTTATATTGTTGTGTTAGATCAAATCTATAACTGCACAGGATAGATCTAGCTTGATAAGTGATAGGTTCATATTGTGTTGTTGTTCCACTAGATCCACTTGATATTCCCATGGTTGTAGACATCTCTGTCCTGCAACCCCCTCATAGATTCTTCGGGTGAGATTGTATCTACTTCGCAAGTGTTTCCAAAAGGGCCAGTAGCTAGGGCTTGTTGGTGCACTCTTGGAGTCAACCTCAAGTCTACCCCTGTGCCAACAACCTGCGAAGCAGATGAAGTCTCACCCGAGGTAGAGGCATGGGTGGTTGCAAGACTCATATGTCTGCAACCTAGCTGGGACACAGATCTATGATTACAATACCTTAACAGAGCATTTAGTAGTTATCATTCCTTAGTATCTAGCCTTTGTTTACGCAAATAAACTCCAATTATAGAGCAACGCAATATTCAACAATATCTAACACATTCAAGCACTAAGCACATCAAAATAGACCAGATCTGGTACTCATTCACATCACCAAGAACTAAGTTATCGTATCATATACATCTAAACATATGTTATTATGCTAAGCATAAATCATATGAGCAATAAAACAACCATAATGCACAAAGAAACCATAACAAAGGATATACATTATTTACCCCTAGCCTGGGGCTATGTCCACCAACTCTCCCCACTAGATCCTCCTTCCTCGAACTAGGTTACAGAACAAATCCCTCTTACAATCTACACAAACTTCTTACATACACTTGCACTTAGCCCTTCCAGTGTCCAACACAACATGCACAAATATTTTATAACTATCACTTGCACTTAGCACAACATCACACATGTGCACATATTGTATCCTCTTACATTTCCTAGACATCGATTTATACATTATAAAAGGGCCTAGACATGGGTAAACCCATGGGACGACATCCCCATACATGTTACATAGGCCCAAAACCCAAAAATCCCTAAAAGGGGGTTGAGATCCCGAGATCTCCGCTTTGACTTGCACTCTACCTTCAACATCCTATCGAAGTCCCAAAAAGGGGTCAAAAGTGACCAAGGATCTTTAAAACTTGGTCAAGGGCCAAAAAAAAAAAAACACTATCTAAGTTAGTACTTTGTCAAAACTATCAAAACTAAAACAACTAATCTATCCAAGCTACAAATAAACCTATCTAAATTATTACCCTATTAGAATTATCAAAACTAAAGAAATTAATCTCTCAAGACTTCAAATGAACCTATCTAAATTAGTACCCTGCATAGTAACTTATAGCTATGAAGAAAAATACATAACACTATACCAGCTCCTACAACCTACAAACAAGATATAATCATTAACACACAACCATGGACATCCCTCTTGTTATAACCCTAATTTGCACCAGACATGCTTACCTGGCATCATGCCATCTCATATTCCTTCTTTGCCAAGCTAGTACTGAACAACTCTTCTTAAAAACACCCTTTTTAAAGGCACACATGCCCTGATCCACTACAGCCCACGTATACACTCTAGCTGACCCGCTACAGCCCACGTGTACATGCTAGCTAGCCCATTACAGCCCGTGTGTACCTACAAAAGCACGAAAAATGGAAAGTTGTTGACATAACACACAGTTTTGGGTAAGTTAACTAAACCTTTCGGCCATGCATGGCCAGTCACTCGACTAAATACCTAGCTCCTTCTAGCCTATAAAAGAAGGGTTAGGGATCCCATTTGAAAGGAGGAAAATCATAGTAAAGAAACTCTACCCGAATTATCATTCCCCTAGCCTCAACCTTTTGCAACTATTGTATGAAGAGAAGCATATATAGAAGAAGTTGGAGCACAGCTGAAGAGGAGCCCAGGATCAGATTCGAGGAGCAGTGTCAACCACATATTGTAAAGTTTACTCTTGTGAAGATTAATACAAAAAGGAATACTTTTTTCATCCCACCATATCATGTGTTCAAATTGTGTATTTATTTTATGATATTGTCACATCCAACCCATCAATTAGTATATGAAATGCATGTTCGCAGCTCTCTGTTTGTCCATGTGTGAATGCAGGTCAGCTTTGGGAGGAGGCTTGCAATCAAGGAGCGAGTGAAAGTGAAGGGATCGACACCAAACAAAGGATTTAAGGTAGAGTTACCTAATCTTGTTTGCACCTTTGTATTGCATGAATGTGGGGTTCTGTGTTGGGAGAATAGAAAAAATTATAGGCCTTTAAATGTTCATTTTTTGCATGCATGATTAAACTCTTAGTGCTAGTCCATAGGAGGGATTTCCCACCCACAACACCTCTATGATATACACAGTTCAGAAAGAAATCTACAATTAAGAGAAAGTGTATAGGAAGATGAATTAGATAAGCAATCTACAATTAAAACATATACACAACAAGCAATTGAAATTGAGAAATTCATACAGTAAAGAGACAATTTTGAAATATAAGTAAGGAAAAAAGATAAATGTAAATATGTACTGATATACACAATCACCCAGAACACTGGTCACCCCCCCAGTAGGTCATGGAAACTCTTCAATAGGAAATTGCAATCAAAAAACTAATGCAACAATGTCATTAATTATAAAAACAGAGTATATGAAAAAAATGGTGATAATGTCTATATCAAATAACAAAATTAATCTTCTAGGCGTGTCACAGTCAGTGGTATTTATAGGTGATTACAGATCTTGAGAGGTCAACCACTGGAAGGGTCAACCCTCTCTAAAAACAATAAATTCATTAAATGTGTTCTAACAAAAACATCTTCTAACAATCTTGTGTGCCACTCAACAGTTGTTGGAACCTCTGAATTTGAGGTGTGTCAAGATATATAGCTGGAGGGAATGAGAGGGCATAAAACCCAAATCCCTGATTCGTCCATCAAAGGCCTCCAATATACCAACCACCAAATCCTATGTGCTCCGAGTGTCGGATCACGTGCCGGATCAAGTGTTGAACGAAGTGTCGGATGAGGTACTGGATGGAGGATAGGATCATGATTCCTCCTTGTTGCAAACAAACTATAAATTTATACCTTTATAAACATGAAACTGAGATGAATTGATCACAAAATCATTGCAAAAACGACAATTGTACATACTTGGTGCGAATTCATGGTGAATTGATATATAAATCTTTGAGAATACCTTCAAAATAGTTAAATGAGAGAATATCATATATAATATTGCATGCAAAAAGGATTTGTCCATCGAAACAAAATAATCAAAACACGAACCCAACATATTGCTTGCAAGGGTTATTCTGTAGGTACCCTGAGTCAGATTGGGATCAAACAACACACACACTTTATGGACGATTTTCTCACCTGAGGAATCTAATTGACTATGTTGTGAATTGCATGAGGGTCCTTATAATTTATTTTGTTACCTCCAATCTATTATTCAGGAGTCTCATCCCTTCCTAGGAGAGGCATACCTTCTTTAGTTTGGGACATCCCTTTTATCCATCTCCTCTTGTTTGAATTCTTTGGCTTCTAGTTTTATTTAGGAGTGTGATATTTGTATATTCGTTGGCCTTAGTATTTTCTTTGCATCATGATTTTTGAGTCATCCTGGAGTGAGACTAGCCCCCTCACCATTCTCTTCATCTCTTGAATCAATTACCACAATTTAGTTTGATACTGAACCACCTCCTAAAAGGTGTAGAATTAAAAAATGTTGTACGAAAATCTCCACTGCTTCATCTCACGATCATCCTATTATGAGTAGTTTTTCAACTCCANTCTCTTCATCTCTTGAATCAATTACCACAATTTAGTTTGATACTGAACCACCTCCTAAAAGGTGTAGAATTAAAAAATGTTGTACGAAAATCTCCACTGCTTCATCTCACGATCATCCTATTATGAGTAGTTTTTCAACTCCAATGTTTGTTATGGTTGGTGGATCCCCCATGACTCCCTTAGTTAGCGCTACCCGGTCCATGAGTTCAACTCAGTCCATGGGGACATATCCTTTTATATTTTTGAATGGTATTACTTTGTCATCATCGATATTCGTTCTCCCTGGAACCTTTTTTATGGATAATCCTTGTTATAGTACTCAGTCGAGGCCTCTGGCCTCTAATCCTTTCTATTTTGGTAGGTCAAATATGACTTCATACATATTGTCCTCCTTTATGACACCTAATGTCAATGCTAGTTTTGGGTTGGGGGTACATCTCCTCCTTGTAATCATTTCCCGATTGGTGAGGGGGAATATCCCTCAGTCATTTCCTAAAATGGGGTGTTGGAATCCTCCCTCCTATGGACCCAATCCTCCTCCAACCTCTAATATTACATCAAGGTGGAACCCATTCTCTAATATGGGAAACCCCCTGCATGGATTTCCATCATTAGGGGGAAATTGATATCCTCACATGGATAATCCATATCATATCACTTTATCCTCATAAGAGTTCCCATCTGGGATGATACCTTGACATCCTTTCATATCAAAACCTCTACAATTCATGTTGAATACCAACAACTAGCCAATGCAAGTCATGTTGGGGGAACGACTCTAGTCATTTCTAATCACACTGGGAAAACATCACCATCCTCTGTAAGTCATGTTGGATATCAGCTACTATCTTCTACAAGTCATGCTAGGAGCATGTCACTGGCCACTGCAAGTTATGCTGGGGGAATTGATATGATTGAGAATCTTAGATGTATAGGACGTAAGCCCAAGTTCCTTTGTATAATTTTCAAAGGAGGTCACCCAACTCATTTTTTCCCTACTATTTCCATTGTACAAGAAGCATGGTCCTTTTCTGATGGCCCTTTGGGTTCTGAGACATATTAGGTTTCCCAAAAATCTAATCCATCTTTGACTGTTGAAGCGGTCATGACAATGCAATATTGAGTTGACACCACTATTGTTTTGAGGGGTGATGCATCTCTTGACCATGTTGTTTCACATATTTTTCAACCAGCAGTTGAGGAAGTGTCCATGGCAATGCAATATTCGGTTGATCCCACTCTTCTCTTGGAGAGTGAAAAGTCTAAGGAAGTTAGATCGTTGATGCAATCTTCAACCAATCCCACTCTTTCTTTAGGGAGTGATGCATATTTCGACCATGTCATTGGCATTTCTAGTTTAATACCTTTTGAACAAGAGAGAATTCCACTCTCTCTGAGTATGCTCCCTCCAATTCCTAGGATGGTTTCTTTTGATTGGAAGGATATTGTAGAGCCTTTCCTTCCTTCTTCTACACCCTTCCAGATAATGGTTGGAGTTAATAAAATAGGCATTCTTCGATGTATTTTAGATGAAGGATCCTCTACAAGTATTTTATCCTCCTTGGCTTGGAAATATTTGGGTTCTCCCAAGCTTGTGTCAACCACCAGTGAGTTGTTGGCTTTTGACAGAAGACCTACATGGGAGCCCTGTCCTCCCCCATGGGCCCTAGTAATTTGGTGTTTCATCTTGAGTATGATCTTGTTGTTTGTGAGACCTCGACCCATGGTATTGGTGAGTTGTCAATCCCCAGTTTCATGGATGTTGAGTTTCCTTCAGATGAGGTTATCCATGAAGCTATGGTTTTTTATTTTCGACCTCTTCCTGAACGGGAAACTTTACAAGTTGATTACCAAAAAACCCCTTGGCATTGGCCTAGCAATAGGCCCTACCTAGAGAACTATTATGCATAAGTTGTAAGGCTATGAGGTCCTATGTACATATTGTACTTTTAGGTTTTATTGATTTCAAGTTTTGTATCCCTTAACACATGTTTTATCAGAGGTTTCTATATTAGACTTATTAAATTATGGGTTAATATTTTTGGTATTATATAGAGGACTTTGGAGACATTTTCTTTGGTACGTTTCTTTTTTTTTTATCTGTTATAACAGGTCATGATCTTGAAAATGGCATATAGGTTATATTTTCCCCTCTGTGCATTTTTTCATTATCCATTTCTTGTATCATTTTGCCTTAGGATAAACCCCACTGAGTTGTGACACAAAACCTTCTCTGTTGTTTAGAAGTGTTGTAATTCATGTGGTAGAGCCTACCTTCCATGGGAATCCTATCTTATCTCCCCTTTTCATTTTGGTGCCCACACTATAAGTTTTTTTATTAGGCTTGAAAGTCCCTTATATCCCCGCTATAACATTACATTTTAACCTCATTACTTTTATTCAATCTCATTTTGACCACTACCTATGGGATTCCCTTCAAGTCTTAGTTAAGATATTTTTCGACTCCTGAAAAAATGAAAATATTGTAGAGTGAACTTATCTCTTGCACACTCGTTAAATAGCTTTGAAATGATGTATATTTTGGTATAAGTTTAACCATTTTCTAGACCAAATAGACTACTTATGAAAAAGGAATACTCTGGTCACCATTTGTTGAAAGAATTCTCTTGGATATTATTTTATACTTTTTCGGGCCTAGGGGACTAAATATACGAAAAGGACACTTTGAAGTTAAGTTATAATTGTATCCCATTATCCCGATTGCATTTTTTAGCCTAATTTTGGCTCATAATTTATCATTATAAGTCATTTCCCCCCCATCAATTCTCAGCATTATCCAAGCAGTGCCTTCTATATATCCTTTGCAACTTGGAAAACCTTTACCCATAGAGGAAACATCCCCCCAAGTGTCAATGTCCCGCATGCACTTCCCTGCATTGATCATAAGTACATTCCACTTCTTGGAACTAATTTCTTACTCATGACACTCGCTTCCTCTCTTTTATCATAGAATCTCTTTAACTATGGAAAAAAAAGACATGCGATAAAAGACTATTTTCTCCTATCGGCAATAGTCATGTCGCCTTTGAATAAAGAACAAATTGTTGAGTCCATCCAAGGTTTAGGTTTAGCATGGCCTTAGGAAGTTGGGATCATTAATTAGAGTCTACTCCTCTTACTGGTTACTCTTCCAGTCCCTATGGAGAGTTTGTCGATGCCTCCTATGTCACAAACATTTGTCAATAATTCTATGTTGCCTGATTTATTCATCTATATCATTATTTTGTTAAAAGGAATTCTAAGCATGTGTCGTCCATTCCTTAGAACTCTTGAATTTGTGTGTCGTACATCCCCTTACAAGTGAACCTCATAATCACTTGAATTTTTTTTCCTACCTTGCACCTTGGGCCTACTTTCATCATTGGTAGGTGACCTTGAACCCAACAGATGGTATATCTCCATTGGTCACTGACTGGGGGAATTTTCCTTATGTTCGATGCTAAGAAATCTATTCACACATTGATATTCGTGCATTGTCTTGGATTCTATTAGACCCTATTGGTGGTTTCCTCACTTTTGTTTTCAGTTTTCATTATTGTCTACTAGTCAAAGGGTCTCTTTCATGTACTACTTGCATCTAGTGCTCATGAGAGACACACATGGTTGTTGGTTCATGAACATCATATTTGTTTGGGCTCTTCCTAATCATCAATATATTGATTTTCACCTCGTGTTGGATGATGAGAGATGCTTTTATGCTCTCCTTTCAGTGGGTCTCCTTCCATAGAATTCAACTAATCTATTATGGAATCAATATATAGAGTTATATGAGTACATAGAGGCTTGTAGTCATCAATGGCATGTTCTCTCACCAGTGACAGTTGGGAATACAATAATGTCTCCTGATCGATGGATTCTTCAAGTGTTTGACCTCAACACCTCTATTCACACTTGCATAATGTACTTGGTGCTTTGACACCTACTTTCATTATGGGTGGGTTGTCTCGCATTTGTTAACAATATACCTCATTGATTAGTAATCAAATGAAGTCTTATTGTGTTCAACTTCAACTCCTTTATTCACATGATGTATGCTAGCACCTTCAGTGGATAGTGTCAAAGACCTCCAATTCACAGTAGTAGGATCACATATATGTTATTGTCTTGCATCATACTAGTACCTATATGACTTCAGTGATCATGGAAGATCATATTATACTCCATTGTAGACAAATATCTTCAGTTGATTTTGAGACTGGACTCCATTGTGTCTTGTTCGTCACTATGACATCCTATGGCATATTTCCACTTTGTTTTTCCTATTCGTGGACATGAACAACTATTTTTGATATATCCACATGGATCTGTAGTGTAATCAAGATTGGCATCCATGTGTACAAAGTCAATATGAATTGTAATATTTTCACGATTAACTAGTTCTTCTAGCTTGGTCCTCATTACTCCACCTTTGGGAATTATAATGTATTTGGGCCATTGTGATTACTCATCAGATCTCACACATTAGGGGGCATATATTATAGAATTTTTTCCACACTCCATGAATCTTGATTTGATGGCCTTCCCTTTTTCCTCTACTGACTCAAGTTCCCCTTTTTGTTCATTCTATATTAAAATTTAAAAGTTTTTACATATATGCGGGCCCCAGTTAGACAGCTCATGTATACACAAGTTTCTCCATTACATCCTGCATACATCAAGGTTTAAGCTCAAAAATTAAAAAATATGTCAGGTTTCCATGCCAAGTCACAAGATCCATGATCATTGACCTTCCATATACCGGAAACTCTTTGAATCGACCCTTCAAGTCCATTTGAAGGCTATAAATTGATCCATATACAAGCCTTTAGAGAATAGAAGATTGAGAGAAAAGAAACTCTGGATAAATTTCACTTCATATTGAGTCTGAATCCCTTTGTCCTTGAAAGTATGAACTTCTTTTGTTCATCCCCCAAGCTCTTCCTATCTTGAGAAGGAGGAACTCAATTACTCCTACTACTTGTGAGATTTCCTTGGTGGAGGATTGAAGTGGTGAAGGCCCGGTTGGAGGGACTTAGTTTCTCGGTTCCGATATGTTTCATTGTAGAAGTTTGTCAGCTATGTACTTATGTTGATTATATTAATAGAAATACTCTTTTATCATCCAATTATATGTTGCGAATATTTACATTACTTTCCATGGGTGTATTTGTTATACATGTTAATGGATTATGCTAGTTTATATGCTAACATTCTATATAATCTCTATATTCTTGTATATCTTAGTTGTTGAGGACAAGTTGCAGGCATCAATATTTTGGTCATGAGCTCAATTGTGGTCTTCTTCAGACATTCAAACGAGCTAGGCTCTTAGCCCTCTCTTGTTAGTATTTATATTTATCTAGCATACTTGAGTTTAGAGTTGATTTATGGGTGTCATTCCATCTATTTTGGTTTACCCCTTGTTAATATTATGGTATCTTTGGGAGGTATGAACCTCTATTGTGACCTATGATGAGATTAGAATATTCCGGAAGGAAGCAAAGAAGTAAAGGAAACCCTAGATGAGATGTCGACTACAGAAATATAATTAATATGAATTAATTAGTACCCAGAAGGAGAAGTCAACCCCAATAAGTCTGCCAAAACCACTGTAAATACAAGGTGCCAGTTCTCATTATTCACATTCTCAGAATTACAGAGAGCTAGTTGTGCACACTGCAGTAGTTAGTTTTGTGTGCAAGTTTCTGGGTGGGACTATCTGATCATCTTTGGTTTCTATTCTTGCTTGGTGCATTAGCCTTGCTTGGATATTGATTGCTACCAGTATTATTCTATGTCAAGTTCAAGGTGCTCGGAGGGTGGCTTCGGCCTATGGTTGGGTGACAAGTGTATTGTCAATGGTAAAATGAGCACAATCTTTCATATTCTAATAGGTTGTGGGCCCACACCTCCTTCATTCAGTCTAAACGCTATAAGGAAACATAGCCGATAGGATATTGAGCTCGCTGAGGAACTTCCACTAGGGTTACTAGTAGAAGAAGATTCCAAAGACACTGTCGCTAGGGTTACTAGAAGAAGCAGTTGCAGAAACCCCAAATCTCAGATCTGACATCTTGCGATGGAGCATCTCACTCAAAAAGAAGATATTCAGATGCACCCTGACTGAGTGTACCTCTTGGCTCTCTCAGAAGATAGAAATGATGAAGTTGAAGTTTTGGATCAAGGCATGACTAGTTACCAGTCAACCAAAGACATGAGTGAAATGATCAGTCTTTCACACTACTTAGCACTTACTGGAACGATTGAAGATGACATGTGGATAATCGATAGTGGAGCTTCTAGGAACATGATGGGAGATCAAGACAGACTCTCAAATCTAAATGAGAAGAAGACCACATACAAGGTATATCTTGGAGACAAAACCACTTACCCCATGGAAGGATTTGGACAAGCCTCCATCAAAATGAAAACATGTAACTATGTTCACTTAAGCAATGTTTTATATGTACCTGGTTTAGAAAAGAATCTTGTATCAATATCTTTCCTAGAAGACAAAGGAAACAAAATAGATTTCGTGGATGGAAAACTGTTATCATGGCATAAAGACTCCAGCATAGAGAATGCTAGGGTTATTGGAAGTCATAAAGGAATCTATATATACTACTAGAACAAAATGAAGAAGCTCTTGTACATAACGAAGTCAACCCTAATGAGCTTTGGCATAGAAGTTATGCTCACATTAACTATCAAGATTTACTCTTTCTCAAAAGGATGGTTGAAGGAATACCAGAATTGTAGTCTATAGATGAAGGAATCTACAAAGGATGTGCTCTTGGGAAGACTATCAAGAAACCATTCCCAAGCAACAACAACATATATAAGGAGATTCTAGATCTAATACACTCAGATGTTTGTGGCTCGATGCCAGTAAAATATCTAGGAGGATATTATTACTACGTAATCTTCATAGATGAATATTCAAGAAATACTTGGTTATATCTACTCAAGACAAAAGACGAAGTATTCAACAAGTTTCAAGAGTTCAAAGAAGAAATAAAAAATCTCACGAATAAGAAGATCAAGATTCTAAGAACCGATAATGGTGGAGAATACACATCAAAGGAATTCGTTGCATTCTGCAAATAGGCAAGGATCAGGAGGGAGTTGATTGTTCCTCATAATCCTCAACAAAATGGTGTAGCAGAAAGAAAGAACAAATCCATTGAAGAAACCTTAAAATCCTTATGA
Organism: Picea sitchensis; assembly: GCA_010110895.2. Classification (NCBI taxonomy): domain Eukaryota; kingdom Viridiplantae; phylum Streptophyta; class Pinopsida; order Pinales; family Pinaceae; genus Picea; species Picea sitchensis. The sequence continues at coordinate 32,428 of SNQJ01S0069918.1, read as the reverse complement.
TCAAGGTCTATCCATGTTCTTATGGGGAGAAGCACCAATGACAACAATATACGTGAATAACATCATATATTGAAGGACATGAAACCAGAAGAAGCCTTCTCGGGTAAGAAACCCAAGGTGGAAAACCTAAGAATATTTGGATGTCCTATTTACTCTCACATTCCCAAAGACAAGAGGAATAAACTAGAACCTTCAGGAAAGAAAGGGATATTCGTGGGATATAGTGATTAATCCAAAGATTATAGAATATATATTCCAGAACAACACAAGATCGAAGTCAGCAGAGACGTAAAATTCAATGAGAAGATGGCCTTCAAGAAATCCATAGAAGAAAATATAGAAGAAGAAGAGATTGAAGAACTTAGCGAAGAAA
>SNQJ01S0069918.1:14440-27181 GCA_010110895.2 Picea sitchensis | reverse complement strand
CTCCTCTAGAATGTTCTTAGGTGATGGTAGCACTATATAAAGGGATTCAAGCAATGTAATGAGACATGAAGAGAATTATTGTATTCTGAGCGGTAGCTCAATAGGAGGATGCCCCCTCAAAGAGGCAAATGAACAGGAGAGGATCCCTTCCATAATAGGATCCATTATACGGTGTTGCCCTACCTCAAGGGTTTGATAGTAATAAAGGAGATTTTGCATATTGTTCTTGTATATCTGTTGTGGTGCTTTTATATTCAATATTAGGTACTTAACACTCTCCAAGGTTATATAAGGAGGCCGTCTCATGGTGAAAGGTACATGGAAGAGACTAGATATTGATACCAAAATTATGATCCTATAAGTGGTATGTACATGAAAAATATTGGAGGTATGAAACCTATGATCTCATAGGAAACATATAGAAAACAGTGGAGATTACTTGAGCAAAGGGGTTGGACAAGGAGAACTGGAAAAAGTTGTTGCACCTTCATCAAAGGATTGTAAGTACTTTTACTTGTTATCTTTAATAATAAATGCTTGACCTGTTTCTTTCAAACTTATGCTTGTTCCATATGAGCTTTTTTGCAATATATGGATCTATATTTGAGCTAATCTCAGTAGAGTAGGAATTTCATTGTATCTTTCATTGTTCTATAGGACCTATCAGGGAGCTTAGGATCGAATCTCAGCCCGGACTTTGCAGGGAAAAATGTCAGTAATAAGTTACATATCTGTCTTCTTCTCCTTCGTATGTTAGCTTGATTAGATATAAAAGGATGTCAATTTCCATGTTAAGAACTTTTCTATCTTGGCCTTAGGATTCTAGAGACCAAGAGGGAATCCACTTGTGCACACGGGGATTCACCTACAACAGTGATGTAGATAAGGTTTGGAACATAGAATATTATTCCCAAGTATATAGGCATGAGAAATCCAAAGGACCATGTGGCATGATGTATTACAACTTGAAGATAATGGACACAGAGGTTCATACATATGCTGGAGATAGTTCTTAGGAACTCATACTTAGATCTAGAAGTGCATAGAGGAACATCGAACTGGGAGGAGCGCATCCAAAACTTTAAGGTAAAATTTAATTTTGAAGTTGAGTCACCTTTAGTTGATGCAGTATTACAAGTCATTAGAGGTAAAAAAATTATGGAAGAAGGAAAAGTAGGAATAGTACCTACATGTAGTGTACACAGAGAGTCTGAAAGAATTCATGAATTGTTGGAATGTTATAACATTACCGAGGATGACAAAGAAGAAGAACAACCAAGAAATGTACATGTATCATAAATTGGAGGGGAGCATGACATAGTAGGTCCAACACTTGAATATGACACATACATGAATCCCTTAAGACTGTGAAAAGTGAAAATTGGCACGAAAGAGAAGCCAAAATTTGTAAACATTGGGGATTATTGAAATGATGAGACCATGGAAAATATCACATACCTATTGCATGAGTACAAAGATATTTTTCCAACCACCTTTTCAGAGATGAAGGGGATAGTTGGAGAATTGGGTGACAAATACCTTACATGTTAAATCCAAAGTATACGGAAAAAGTGAAAGCATAACTTGAAAGGATGATAGAAGATGGTATAATTAAACCTGTCATAGAATCTAAATGGATAAAACCAATGGTGGTTCAAGATAAGAAGAGGGTGGTATTAGAATTTGTGTAGACTTAAGAAATTTGAATGATTCCTTATTACATGATGACCCATTCTTGACCCCCTTTATGGATGACATATTGGAAAATGTAGGAGGAAAGGAGGCCTACGCGTTCACCGATGTTTTTTCAGGATGAAATCAGATAAATCTTACGCCATAAGAAAAAAATAAGATGACATTTGTGATAGAATGGGGAAGCTACCAGTACACAGTGATGTCGTTTGGATTAAAGAATGCACCTATTGTGTTTTCTAGATTGGTTGTCACATCCTTTAAGGAGTTTATTAATTAGTTTATTGAAGTATACCTAGATGATTGGATTGTCTTTAGCCTATTTAAATATCACAAAGAAACTCTAAGGTCAATTCTTGATAGATCTAGACAATATCGTATTTCCTTAAATTTGAAGAAATGTATTTTCTATGCACTGTTTGGGATACTTCTAGGTCATGTGGTATGCAAGCAAGGTTTGTTAGTTGATACGACCAAGATAGTAGTAATTTTTAATTTTCAACCACCTAAATTAGTGCGATAGTTGAGAACAATCTTGGTCCATATAGGTTACTACCAAAAATTTATTAAAGGCTATGCATAGATTACATCCCCGATGGAGAAGTTATTGAAGAAATAAGATAAGTTTCAGTGGAACGAATATTGTCATAAGGGTTTGGATGTATTGAAATAGAAGTTAGTAACTATGCACATTTTGGTATTCCTGGATTGGCTGAAAGAGTTTCACATCCATGTGTATGCATCATCAATAGTGCTTAGCGTAGTGTTAGCCCATATTGGGTAGGGTGAAGTAGATCATCCTATTTCTTTTGCTCGCAGGAATTTGTTGACTACTAAGAAAAAATACAGGATGACAGAAAGGGAAGGCTTGGAAATGGTGTATGTTTTGCAGAAGTTCATAAATTATTTTCTATGATCCCACTTCAATATGTATACAAACCATTATACATTTAGATATTGTTGGCCCTCGGCCAAGTTTTGGGGAAACTTTGGTCAGTTTTAGCCCACTTTCAAACTTCGACACGTTGGTCAAAGAAGGAGTGCCCAGGCGGAGCTGAGAACATGGATCTCACCTATTTTGAGGATTATTTGGACCCAGTAAGGGGTCATATAGGATTATGTGGACCCATGTTTAGCCCTTATTGTAAAGGTTTGTAAAGTATAAATAAATAATAATGTATTGTAGAAGTAGTTCATGTAGTTCTATGTGAAACTGAAGTGCTTAGTGCGAAGGAATATATGTGGTCAAGGATTTGTGCTCGACTGTGATTTTGTAGCAGGTGATAGAAATTGTGGCTTTGTGCATTAGACCTACTTTTGGAATGAAAATAAGGAGGATCTAGGGCTTAGTGTGTAGATCTCTTGTCTTCTATGAAGTTTGACTATGTGGATTAGTGCACAAGAGTGACTGAATGTAAGATCTTGGTGAATAATAAAGAGGTGAAGTAGTTTGTGGATGTAGCCCCACCCTAGGGTCAACCACGTATATCTGGTGTCTCATGGTTTGATTTTTGTTATGTTATTTCTATTATGAATCTGATTAGTTCTTTTATTACGATGTGTAATAGATAGATCTCTTGTTGCTTCAGTACTTTACTTATGTTAAGGGTAAATGAATGCTAGATTTAACTTATAAGTGCCAAGTGTTAAAGTGTTAAGTGCTCAGGGTATACAATAATTTGTTGTTACTGCGTCGATCTATCTTTGATTATGATATGCGGTGTTAAAAGGATTACTAAACTGATTCATGTTCACTTCCTAAGCATTAACAAAATATTTTGCCAAGTGTTATTATCACATATTTGTGTCCCATCCTGGTTACAGACACCTGGCTCCTGTAACCCCCCCTGCTTCTACCTTGGGTGAGACTTCGCCTGCTTTGCAGGTGTTTCCTAAAGAATCAGTAGTCGGGCTTTTTTTGGTGTGTTGTTAAATGTTGAACCCTGGGTATTCCCTTGTGCCAACAAATGGTTCTGTTGTCGGGACCTGAAACTATGATTGCTGGTAACTGAAGTAAAGAAAAAGAGAAGTTATGTGCGTAGATTTGTTGTTGAATTATGCATTACTTTACTTGACTTGCAAATATTTTTGCCAAGAAAGTAATTTGTTCTAAAGAAAAGAGGTAAGATCCTAAAAGAGGTAATCTTTGTGCTTGGTAAGAGAAATATAAGTGATTTCTTTTGTTTCGAAAACATGAATTTAAGTATGTTTAACATATTTTTTCCTAGTCTGAAGGATAGTACACAATTGAAAGAGAGTTTATTTGAGTAAATTTAATGAAAATGAAGAAATATATGTTATTCTTATGCATAGAAAGAGTTTTTGGACTAACAAATGGATGCAGGAACCTAGAAAGAATTTTTGCAGATTGCAGGTCCAACACTATGAACCTAGGGGAAGTGCACAGTACAAAAAATATTGGGGAACATTTAAGAGAAAAAGAGGATTGACTTTGTGTTATAATTGCAGAAGGTCGAGACATCTTGCTAAGGAATTCCCTGGGGTAGGCCCTATTTGTCTTTGTTGTAATATTGTTGGTCATCAGGTTGAGGATTGTCCAAGGATTATTTCTAAAGTTGAAGGGAGGGACATAAGACAAGAAACTTATGAAAATAATCGAGAGACTAAGGGCATGTTAGAAATTCATAAAAATTAAAGGTCAGGGGAATTTCATACTATGTTATTACAGTTGGAAGAAACGATGGATGTTTATAAAGATGTAAGTTTACTAGAAAGCTTGAAATAAAAAAAACGCATAAGTGCAAGAATAAAAGACTTCGACATAGTCTGTGTCTTGGATGAAGAAACACAAGTGAATATTATGACAAAAGAAACTTGGAAAATTTTGGGAAATCCTATTGTGGTACCTTTTTTAGGAAGGATAGGTTTGTTTAAGGGAAAGATGATAACTTTATGTGGAAGAGTAACTATTAAAACATGTTATTGTTCATGGAACATCAACTGAATAATAATTTGAATTCATTAGGTTTGTTGAGGACAACGCTCCTTTCCCACTTTTGTTAGGTAAGACTTGGATTGAGAAGGATTAGATCAGAAGGAAAGTAGAGGAATAAGCTATAGAAAAGAAAAGGAAATAATTAATGGATTTCATAGCTAGGAAAATAGACTGACGAGTAGAAGAACAAGAGGATAAGTCGAAGCAACAGATCAAAGTAGCAATGCAGGAGGGACATAAAGAAAATGAATTAGCTATCAAGGTTGAAAGAATGAAAGAAGGCTTGAAGGACCTATCTATCCAAGAGAGAAATTTTACCACTCAGGAAGTGTTAAGAAAAGGGATATTAAATTCATAACCTTCGAGGGTACCTCAACAGTGCGAAGCCACTATGTTGGGGGAAGATAAGAATAAAAATGGAAAGAGGATTCCAGAAACAGTTAAAGAGACTCAGATAATAGGAAATAAGCCAAGGGATATCAATAAAAAGAAGGCTAAGTTCGAAAAACTACAAGAAGTTAAGAATTCGTAGACCATAACCTTGCAGGAGGAAGGTTCATAGGGTTTGAACCTCACTGGAACAACAGGTCTACGCAGATTTTCACTTCACCCTAGAAACGTTATATGACCATTGGAGGCACCCTGAACAATATAATGATGCTCCAGAATGCTTAGGAAACACAATTATGGGTTTATGGACTTCTTTTAGACGTTGAGACCATGCAATAACGGATAGATTTACATTAATGGAATCATTTTCCTACCCGTTGGAAGATCCATTACGACTTCCCTGCTTATTTAACTCATTGATTGTGGCGTTTGGAACACTTTTTTCTACCTGTGATTGACTGAGCTAAGATGAGAACTCTCCAAATGTTGATTTGTGCTACCCGTCGTTATCTAAAAATATACCCCACTTGTCTATTTGTCTACCCCACTTGTCTGTTAAAAGATAGAATGTCGAGTGAACCCAACGATTTGGAGAAGTCTTTTGAGCAATTTATTAAGAAAATCATGGTCGACAGAACTGTATCAGAAGGTACTCAGGCATCGTCGTCTAGGGAACTACAAGCTTCCCCTTAGACCAGACGTCGTTCCACCCACATCAATCCCGTGACTAAATAGATAAGTAAGCACTACAGTGATATGGCTAACGCAAAGAAGATCCCATCGATCTTGCCTGAATATATTCCTCCTTTGGCCGACAATGTTAACCGTGACAGTATCCCTCGATATTTCAAGTAGTCTGTGCTCACTGTGTACATTTTGAAAGGAATTCACATATTTAGGAGTGAGTTAGGACAGATCTCGTTGTTGAAGAACAATGACTTCAACTTAGGAGACTGGAAGAACTACGCCATGTTATCTCCTCACCGCTATTTAGAGAAGACAACCAGAAAGAAACGTCTCGTCATCTCACATCCATGGATTAAAGGATTGGCATAGTCAAAAGTATTGAATGTGATGAAGATTCCCCATTTTGGCTGCCACCAGGAGGTTAATGCTTGCGTTAAGCTCCTTTTCTCAAGCTATCATGGTGGATATCTATGGCTCAATAGAAGAATTACTATGGATTCGACATTGATCCACACGATTACAGGTTTAATTTTGAAGGGTCTTGACCTACAACAGTTCTATCCAGAAAAGACCTCAGAATAATCGTTAGCACATTGCATCAAATAATCCTATGGAGAGGTAGAAAAGGGGAAGCTAGGTTACAAGCTAGCTTCCATACAGGATGGTGCAATACACCTTTCTTGTCAACTCTTAGATAGAAAGATATTAAAGAAGAACCACCCCACAAAAGTCACCAGGTTCATGGTGGACCTTGCAGGAAAATGTGTGGAGGGAATGCATATGAATTGGGTGAACTACCTCATCAACGAGCTAGAAAAGGATTGTCACAAAACCCAAGACTTGGGATATGATTTTCACTACAGCTAGTTGATCATCCTTATCGCATTTTTGGCTTGGAAGATGCCCAAAGGAGCCACTTTTCTAGAGATTGAACCTACGGAGCCCTTGGCCACTCAGGTTTCCACGTTGTGGTATTCCAATGACATGACCAGGGATGATTTTAGGGGCTAAATTTCGCTCATGGGCTAATTTTCCATGGTTTTTCCAAAAACAATATTCGCTATTTTAAAAATGATTCACCCAAATTCTATACGATAAAATTATTTTACCTTAAAAATCGCCAAAATTTTATAAACACTATATAAAATAATTAGAAATTTGAATATTTTTACAAAAAAATCGCCAAACATTTATAGTTGACATATGAAGGATTAGTAATATTAGCCAATGTTTCTACATTTTAAAATAAACTTTCATCCTTAAAATCATCCTTGGACATGACGAAACAGTGGCAGTCTAATTCCATGTTTCATGGATATTATTAGTAGTAAAGGTCACCATTGAATCATTACCGCATATGAAACTACATAACCTACATTAGTACTAAACCATAGGAAATTTCTGTGTTTATCCCCACTTAATTTACATCACTGTGTGAAGAGATGAGTACTGGGAAGAATTGCAGTCATAGTACAAGATGATGGATGAATATATGGAGCAGATTACAAAGGAATGGCCAGAAGAATTTATTGTACCTATCCCCGATGCAAAGTTATCTGACCGTGACACTATAGGAATCCTGATAGTTACATGAGTTGAAAATGTTGGACAGTTGAGTGAGACAAAGAAGAATAAAATGAAGGTTAGATTCCAGGACATAGAGAGTGATGAAGAGGACAAAGAGAAAACTTCTAGAGATAATGGGTCTGGCTCGCTAGGAGGAGGAGAAAATGAAGAAGAGGAATAGGGAGGAGGAGATGAAGGAGAATAAGAGCAAGGAGGAGGCAAAGCTACACCACCTAAATATCCCCCTGTTGAAATAGTGACACCACGAAAGAGAAAAGTTTCTCCAAAGAAACTTTCAGTAAGGAAGAATATGTGCACCAATAAGCCACATTTGGAAGCCACTCTCACTAACGACGACATTAGTTTGTTCCATGAAGCTATGGAGGATTATTCTGAATACATGTTGTAGAGATACAAAGAGAAACAGGTAGAGTTATATGGAAGGATTGAGAGGGATTTGAAGGAAGTGTAGCAAGCTATTCACTTGGTCCGCGCAGTACCTACTATGTCGAGTGTGCCTTCCTCATCATAGACCATGGAATTGGGGGATGACCCATCCCAGTTAAGAAGGCTTGTTGATGCAACAAAATCTTGGTTCTAGAGAGCTCGAGAAGAGAAGGAGAAGGCTACAGAAGCCTTGAAAAAAGAGAAAGACAAAGTCTTAGTATAGTTACGAGCAGTGTAGGATAGTGTAGATTCCTATGAAAGTGATAAAGCATAGTTTCAAGAAAAGCTTCAAGAATAAAAGAGAGTTGGTGAAGCCCAACAACAAAAGGAAAAAGAGCAGTTGCTTGTAGAGCAAGACATGGTCAAAGAAGAATTAAGTAAAGGATGTCACTCTATACCATTATTGGAACAGGAGGAGCATGAGCCTATTGAAACTCAAGTAGTGAAGCTTGTAGAGACCCTCCAACAGTTTCAGGCTAGGATAGATAAACGGGAGGCCCAAATAGTATCGAGCACCCTGCAGGAGGTGTGTGACCATAGGGAGGAGTTTTCCAAGAATGCAGTAGAAAGTATAAAATCCCTTTCCTCAGCATGTAAACAACTGAGTGACAGAAGCACCCATACATATGAATTCCTCACTGAGGATCCAGAGTTAAAGAATCTAGAGGCTCAGTTACAAGAGGCATATCAGTAGGCATTTTCATTGCAGGTGTAGATGAAGCTTCTCACAGCAGTGGAAAGGATGAAGATATCCCAGGAGTAGCGCACAGTACAAAAGTAGATCATTTCCCTCTAGGTTAAGGTGATGGAATTAACACAATAGTTAAAACCTGTGCAGGATGAAGCTTGCAAGGTATTTGAGGATATTGATGGCCAGGGTTCACAGCTAGACCAAGTAATTGCAGAAGTAGAACAATGCTTAGAAGGTCCTGTTACAAAGTAGACGGTCCAAGAGCTTGTTGAGCAGGAGGATCATGTGAGGCAGCAAGTTGAAGTAGCTCAAGTTAAGATCGAGGCTCTTCAAGCATCATTGTCTAGACCTGAGTGACTCAGGATGAGTCACACATCAGTGTTGGGAGCTTGTTGGCCCTTCACCAAGTTTTGGAGAAAATTGGGTGAGTTTTGTCCCACTTTTAGACTTCGGCACACTGGTCGAAGAAGGAGCACCCAGGAGGAGCTGAGACCGTGGATATCACCTATTTTGAGGATTATGTGGACCCAGTAAGGGGTCCTCTAGAGTTTTGTAATGATTTTTGGGGATGTCGGCCCATGGGTTTTCCCCATGTTTAGGCATTATTGTAAAGGTTTGTAAAGTATAAATAAATAAGAATGTATTGTAGAAGTAGTTCATGTAGTTCTTTGTGAAACTGAAGTGATTAATGCAAAGGAATGTATGTGGTCGAGGATTTTTTATCGACTATGATTTTGTAGCAGGTGATAAGTGTTGTGATAGAAATTTTGGTTCTATGCATTAGAACTACTTTTGGAAGGCAAAGAAGGAGGATCTAGGGTTTAGTGCGCAGATCTCCTGTCTTGTGTGAAGTTCGAATCGGTGGCTTAGTGAACAGGAGTGACTGAATCTAAGATCTTGGCAAATAATAAAGAGGTGAAGCAGTTTGTGGACGTATCCCCACCCTGGGGTGAACCACGTATATCTGGTGTCTCATGGTTTTCTTTGTGATGTGTTCTTTCTATTATGAATCTTCTTAGTGCTTTGATTATGATGTGCAATAGATATATCTCTTATTGTTTCAGTACTTTACTTATGTTAAGGGTAAATAAATGCTAGATTTAACTTATAAGTGATAAGTGCTAAAATGTTAAGTGCTCAGGGTATATAATAAATTGCTGTTACTGCATCGATCTATCTTTGATTATGCTCTGTAATGTTAATAGGGTTAATAAACTAATGCATGTTCACTTCCTAAGAGTTAGAAAAATATTATGTGAAGTGTTATTATCACAGATCGGTGTCCCAGCCTGGTTACTGACACTTATGTCCTTTAACCCCCCCTACCTCTACCTTCAGGTGAGACTTTGCTTACTTTGCAGGTCTTGCCGAAAGGTCCATTATTTGGGGTTTTGTTGGTGCATTGTTAAGCGTTGAATCCTGGGTCCACCCTTGTGCCAACAAAGATATAGTGAATAATCCAATGTTTGGGGGGATAATCTACATGTGGTTATTGTTGTTCTAGGAATATGATTTTGAATTTATTGTGAAGCCAAGAAAACCGAATGCATAACCATACCATTTTTCATGGATACTAAAAGGGAAAGATGTAAGGAACCTGCACGACAACTTACCAGATGCACATTTATTTTCAGTCTAAATGGTAGACGACTATTTTGAAATAATTGTCCAATACTTGAGTACAGGAGTGGCTCCATCCAATATGACAGTGGCCCAGAAGAAATAGTTAGTGGTTAAAGTAGTGGATTATCATTTGATTATATGAAACATATATAATTTAGGCATAGATGGGATACTATGACAATGTGCACTAAAAAACGAAAGACCCGTGATCTTAGTAGAAGCACATGATGGAATTGGAGGAGGACATTATGCAAGAAAGGAGACGACATAGAAGATATTTTGCATAGGGATATGGTGGCCTACTCTCCATAAGAATGAGAAGGAATACTGTCAGAGTTGCGACATTTTCCAAAGAGTAGGAAGACCATCATGAAGGGATGAGATGCCTCTGAATCCACAAGTTACCTTACAAGCATTTGAGATATGTGTAGGGTATTTTGTCGAACTAATTAACCCACCAACAAGAATAATAGGAGTCAGATACATAATTACCGTAATAGACAACTTGAACAAATGGGAAGAATCAAAATCAATTATAGGTTGCAACACGAATATAGTTGTGCAATTCGTTTTTGAGAACATATTTACAATATTTCGGTGTTCTAAAATACTTATGAGTGACGAGGGGACTCAATTTTTGAAAAAGACAATTGAAAAACTAACAAAAGAGTTCTAGATATAGCATCAAAAGAGAAATCCATATCACTCGTGTTGGGTCTCCATTTTGACACCCCTATTACCTTATCTTATCTCCTATCTTGGTCAATTTTACCTCTGACATATGCATATGTTGTCTATTTCTTCCACAAACCTACCTTGTGACCTTATTCATATGCATAATGAGGTAACATGTGTTAAAAACATGATTTGTTTTATTTCTTGATTAATTGGGACTAAATGATTGTTGTTTATGCTTCTAATTACTTTGATTATTATTAAGCAGCTTCATGATGAGGTATTTTCTCATTTGGTACTCATCTTCGGGATTCATCTGGTACTTGCGTTGGTCTGGTACTACAACAATCAACTGTTCTATTCTGGTACTTTACCTTATCTGGTACCAACTCTACGGTGATGAGATACCAACTCTGCGGTGATCCGATACCAACTCTGTGTTGATCCAATACCAAGATCTGTTATTGTGCTAGTCCGGTACTAAACCCACTTCTACAGGATTAACATTTTGAATGAGTACACTGGTGATGGCTCCAATAAATTAGTTGTAAGGAAGCATCCTTGTCTCATTTGAAGACCACGATAGAATTCATCACTCATGCACTTCATGTCATGAGGATGAAGTCCATTCCTTGAGATATGTTATGTTCACCAATTGTAAACATTTCATGATTATCTTCAGACTTTGATTGTAACGACTGAACTTATTTAAAAGGGACGTTGTATAGATGATAGATAGTAGGAATGATATGCAATGTTATGATGGGAAATAGAATGTTGAATTATTGATTCACTCATTTAATTGAAAGAATATAAATGCTATTCTTTGCAATTCATGGATGTGAGTAAAGTGTTTATTCTGTAATTTCTTTAGATCTACCTTGTTTGTTCGGAAAGGGCCCATCCCCCCAACCAAGGTAAGTCTCCCTGTATATGTTTATGAGTGGGTATAAGTTAATTGTGTGAGTGTGCAAATAAAATAGTTGTGTATTGAAAATGATTCTGAGTGCATGAACTTTCCTAAGTACAACATAGATCTCTAAATAGATACATGTTGATTTTGGATCAGTGTAAATGATAGAAGAGGATTCTATTTTTGTTTATGCAGGGTGATATTTAGTCAACAAAAGATAGGTAGATGTTTGGGATTGTTAGATAGGAAATTGTTTTTTTTCAGAACCTAGAAGTCTTAATAATTGTGTTGTCCTCAGTAGGTATAGGAACAATTAGACTTCATCTCTCACCCTTCATGCTTTAGTAATGAAGTTTTTCAATCATATTGACTGCCCCCTGTATTGAGGAAGGAAGTTTTGATTTCTATTGATTAGGTTATGATTGGTTTCTTTCTACAAGTAAATAGAGTGAATTGTTGATTGTTATGTGAATTCAATTGCTACAGGAAGAAGGGTCCCAGTTCATATCTTTATTTCATGAGCCTATAATGAACAAACTTGTTGTTTGAGCAAGAACCTTTTCAACTGAGTGTTTTTCTGATATTTTTACTATGAGCTTTATCTTCTAGTTTGAAGTTGTGTGAAAAGTAGTGTTCAGATATTTCAAAAACAAACTATTTTTTTATTGATTGTTTCTTGATTGAGCTATATACAACAGACATAGATAGGTTACCTATTTTCGGCACATATAGTGTAACAACTCTTTTGATTAAGAATCCCAGATTGATATAAAAATGAGTGCAATACACTAAACATATATTTACACCAACATTTTGGTGTCATTGTCGAGGAGTTGCGAAAGGTAATAGGTAGCATTTTGAGTTTGATTGGTTTGATTTAAGGACAACCTAAGGGTGGAGAGAAGGTGATAATATGAGAGGTAAGAACCTACACATCCACTTTGGTGTGGTTTCTTCAAAGTCAGGTTGTCCTCTTACCTTTGGTAGTTAAATTTTTTTGTTTTATTAGTATTAGAGTTTCTTCGTTTTATGAGTAGACATATCGATAGTAAAGGTAGATTTATTGCCTCCAAAATTTCAGAAAAATTAGAAAAACAAACA
>SNQJ01S0069918.1:0-14430 GCA_010110895.2 Picea sitchensis | reverse complement strand
TCCACACACACACTAATTCAACTAATTTTTGTGCAGGAACAATTCTTAGAGGAGAAAGTTCAAAGGAAGCAATTGAAACAACAACCAAAGGCACCAAATCTAAAGCTATTGTTCAGATTGAAAACATAGTACAACAAGCAAGAAGGGAAGCATTGACAACCCAATTAGAAGGAAGGGTTGGAAAAGAGATAGAGATAGTGGTAGAAGAGGTTGCATCTTCAATTGGGACAACATGCAAGGTATTGGAATAGTTGGATATACAAAAAAACACAGTAGTTGAACCATCACTTAGTGGGGAGACATTGCCAACACCCTACAACATATTATTTGGAGATATGGAAGATTAAGAGAGAAATGAAAACAACGAGACAATGACATTTGGATTCCCAATATTAGACATTACTAAAGATGTTTCTATGACGAATATTCCACTGTCATCACTAACTCACTTCCATGGTATGATAAAAAAATATCCTAATTCATTTTTGTTTGAATTTGATATACTATGTAGGAGTTATAATTACACTGATAATGAATAAAAACTAAAACTCTTTCCATCCACAGTTAAAGACTCATCATTAAGGTGGTTTATGAGCCTAGGAGAACACACTATCTTATCTTGGGATGGAATGAAGGATACTGCAATGTCCCCATCCACTAACAGTCTGGGAAACATCACTACTCAGACACTTCACTTAGCTCTGATACCATATTTTAACATCCCCAACCACCAACAGGCCAATAAATGCCACTACTCCTGCAGCTCTATTTCTCTATTCTGATCTACGACAACTTCAGCCTTAAACTACTGGGTTATGCCACATAGAGATACTTAGAGAAAACAATACACATCCATATAAACATAGAATGAATATTCTACATATATATAACATAAAAATGAAAAAATAATAGTAAGGCTACACATGCAACATATACAACATATACATGAAATCCTCATCAATTACAACATATGTTCCATTACACATCATGTAAATATACATAAAAGTGGTACTTATATTTTATTATAAGACCACCAACTACATGCAGACATTCCACGAACCTCCCAACCATAGACCACGATGCTCATCATGCTCACCAGTGGGTCACCCCCAAGCTGGGACTAAGATCCACCTAGGGTAAGGGAATCCTAGACTAGATTGAGGTTCTAGGAAATTGCACAAAGAAACCAGAAGGATTCTCTCTAGAAGCCTTCTTACACCCACTACTCACAGAATCTCATTCCCCACATGAGTTTTCCACCTGGGAGTATACACCTTCGCAAGCACAGTCCATTGGTGCTTCACCTCCCTCTCTGGGTCTCGGAAATAGGCCGGATCAGGAATTTTAAGAGCTTTGTAGCTGGTGTTGGACTCTATCTAAGATAAAACCACTTCCTAGCAAACTCTATCACCTTGAGAGAGATCCTCACAGGCTTGAAAACCTGCCTCTTCTACCACGGGCCTGAAAACCCACTTCTTCATCACACTCCTTGACTCAGCTCTAGCCAGGTGAGGACAACAACAAGGGTTCAACACTCATTCACACAGGGATGATAGTAGCAATAGTAGATGGGCATGGAACCACAGGTGACAACAACCCACACTGAAACATGACACAAATAAGGATATTACTCAGGTGTTGGGTTCCTCAAAAGACACATAATGGCTCATGCAGTACTGGTTTTAGGATGCGTGACTATGTTAAGGTTGAACAGGTTAGACAGCGGATTAGTCCACAGGTTTTTCCCACTAGTTTTCAAGGTGTGTGACCAGGAACACGATGCAGATGAAGACACATAGGAAAAATGGGTTCAAAGACCCCAGATCCCAGCAAAATCAGGCGGAGGATGACAAAATGGGAATCCCCCCCAACAATGTTGGCTTTCCTAGCTATAACTACTTGTATTCCTGGAGCTGCATGAGTTCCACTTAGCACATGTTCCCTTTACAGGAACTTAGGACAACACTCAACATGTCCACCTTAGCCTTCATGAAATAATAATAAATTATTATCCCCTTTAGAGGTAAGACCCCTAGATTAGCCCCTAGGCCCACACACTTAGCCTCCTCCCTTACCCAACCTTGTGGAATCTTATTCTCCCATCACTCTTTCTTCGTGGTCGGTCTGCACGGAACAATGTTTATATTTTATTAATGATCTACATAATTACATATAAAAAACCAGGCTCCTGGACTTTAACACCTAGGCTCTTCAGCCTAATCACCAAATAAGCCTCCTAGCTTGTTATAACTCGGCTCACCAGACTACAAAACATGTTTACAATTTATAAATACAACTGGAGCTCATCCTTGGGGATATTGCAATCCCCTCCCCTTATTTTTTCACTATCCTCGGTGCAACTTTCACACAACAACAACAAGATTTCCAAAATATTCAAAAAGATGTGGGTATTCTGCCCGCATATCATCTTCATGCTCCCATGTCACGTCCTCGGGACCATACAAGGTCCACTGGACCTTTACAACCCCTATGGCTCGATTCCATAGCTTCTTGACTTTCCTGGTCAAATATGCGCACTGGATGCACTTGCAAGATGCCTTCTTGCTCCACCTGAATCACATTCCAATCAATTACATGATTAGCATCAGGTATATATTCTTTAAGCAATGAAATATGAAACACATTATGTACAATCATGGATTCAGGTAATGTAAGCATATATGCAATGTATATATATGTAGATACAGACAATTCTAATAATGTTATAACCTATATACAACATACACAACATATAATAATTAGAGAAGTGTACTTATCTTTTGATTTGAGAAGACCTTCCACCCCTAAGCATGGATATGACTCCATAGGGGAAATGGCTTCCCAAGATAGCCACGTTCCAAAATCCATATTCACATGGTCTAGGCCAAGGTACCAAACCTCAACAACACTCCAACCATTCAAACCTCAACAACACTCCAACCAACATCTCTCATTCCCCACATGTCTGTCCCACCCTAGGAGTGTACACCTTCACTATCACATATTCCATCGGCTACTACACCTCCCTTTCCTTGGGCTTTAACAATAGGCCAACTAAGGAAGTCCCAGAGCACCGTGGCTTATGGAGTTCCAACTTCCCTTAGATATTTCCAATCAACATCTTCTCGATATACTCTTTGTAATCAACATTCTAACTTTAATCAACATCATCTCATCTGCATCACCCACATGCAGTTATCATGAGAAAACATAAAAGAATTCATTTAGGAACTCCAACTTAGTTCAAAAAGGAATGTAACTTTTTCCCCAAAACATGAAATTTCATTTCATAATTCATATTGGTTGTTGTCATATTATGAATTCATCCATCCTTGTGGTTTTCCATAGGCACCAAACTACATACCATTTTTCTTGTAATTCTTCCTCTTGCATACAACCAACAAATTGTCAGTATTTTCTGTACATCATAATTCAACATGTACAACACCTTATGCAATGATATTATAATTGCCTGCACCTAGAAATTCAATCACGATTACCAAACAACTTGACCAAATATAATGTCTCATCATTCTATCCATATGCATGTTCATAATTAATAACAGTAAGTTCATTATTTCAATTTTTTGAACATAAAATTTTTTGAACATAAAATTTTCTATAGTCTCTATTCCTGTGACTACCTGGCTTGCAACTTTCCTGTTGCAATGCTTAACAGTTCCTGAAATGTTCTCAAATTCATGAGTTAACAACATTTAATCCATTAGTATAATTATTTCCATGCCAAAAACATATATACACGCACTCACAAAATGCATTCAGCAATGTGCATTTAAGTATACAATTCCATCATGTATGAGTGCAACTTTGCCCCTTATTAGACATGAGTACAACTTTCAATGCATGTTTATTCAGTGCACCCTTGTATTGATTTACATAATGATCTTTATCTCAATGATGTATCTCACCATCCATTAGTTGGAATTCTAGCCAATGTGCTGACACATTCTCCACACACTTCCTATTGTCTTCCAAATTAATTGGATGCCTTCCTTTTCAACCTGAACACTACACCAATAATATAATTCTGTGGTGTTCATTAGTGTTAGCAAAAAGGTTGTAGTCCCAGTTTTATTTAAAGGTAGGAAGATTTTAGTACCTGTGTGGCTCATAACCTTTCCATATCCGTACCTTTCCATATCCAACCATGTCCCGGTCTCATACATGACTAGCTTACTGGCATTCATTCTTATAACAAGTTATTATCTTTTAATTCTTTGGTTATTACCCCATAACCAAATTAACATGGCATTCTACTATGTCAGTGTGTGCATTTAGAAGATAAAAAGATTTGAATTAATACATGCCTCCAACCTTTACCACATCCAGTGGTATGCATTAAATAATATAATCATGTGATTTTATAAAATAACTCTGGATGGGGGAATTCTTACCTAAATTTCCTTTCAACAATTATGAAAAAAGAGTAATACAAATTCATACCTGCATGACTGCCATTAATAAATTTTATACTACCTGAAATTCTGATAGCAGTAGAAGATTTCATGCTTTTTTTATCAAACTTATAACCAACACTTCAAATCTCTATTTCTTCACTCCTTGTGCAACAACATCACCAACAACACTTGCAAACATGAAAGAACTCTTCCCTCTGGTTGACCCAACAAGACATAATATACTTGCTGCCATAGAAATTGCAGCAACTTATTTCTCCCTATAAAACGTTTTATTGTTGATCCCATAAGTATTCAATTCTTCCTGGATTCCTGAATCTTCTTGTGCTCTCATTGTAGTCATTGTACATGACTATTTTTGTCCTAAGAACTTTCTATCCAAAACACTCTTGGTTGCCTTTGCATTTATAGTCCCAAACTAAGATGATATTAACCTTCAATTTTTGTTAATTTCCTGGGTCCAACTAACCCAATCTCGTACTTGGATGAATCAAATTCCACGCCAAGCTATTTTATAGAATTTGGATTCTTCAACGTCTAGTTACTCTTCAGGACTAAACTTATTTTACCTTACCATCATAGATTCAAATGATACCTCCAACTTCTTGGGTTGTCACTCATGGCTCTATGAGTATTCATTTTTATATAAGGAGTATGTCTCCTGAATTAACCTGGTTATGATCCCATAACCAATCATAACGTAATATGCAACTGACAATTTATCTAAGTGCATTCTAGTATCAACAACGCTTACACACTCTAGGCCTTCGACCATTACATATCAATTTAAATACTGAAAATTAACTAAGGGAATCCTTACCTCGATCCCCTTCAACAAGTATGGATCAACATAAACTAAATGCATAGATGCATGGTTGTTACTAGCCTACTTGTTGTTGTCTAACCAACTGATATTTGTAGAAGCTCACAGATTCTCCCTTCATCATTTTGATCACCATTCCTACCATCCTCATGGGTCTTCACCGAAATTATAAGCAACAAGAACATCCACATATTTCACCCTACTTTATCATTTTTCCTGAATACATAATCCATCCTTTAGTCATACTCAAACATTATTTCATAATAACAGACTATTCTATGTTCACCAGCATGTTATATGCATATCCAAGCATGTATATATGCCAAATAACACATCCATATTGATGCAGACCCCCCCTTCTCTCTTTGGGGCTGGACGACCTCCTGGTCTAGGATATTTCTTCCTTTTGAGTCGGTTCGACCCTTCGAGCTCCTTATTGAACCCAAAACAATTATACAATGAACCCCTTTTTTCCTAAAGCACAGGTCCTGTGATACCCATGACCTCTGTCTGCGCACTTCTGAAATGTAAAGTTTCAGGTGCTAACTCCTTTTTCATTAGACCCTTCCTTGATATGGCTCTGGGTTGTGACCTTATGGAAAAACAAT
Organism: Picea sitchensis; assembly: GCA_010110895.2. Taxonomy (NCBI): domain Eukaryota; kingdom Viridiplantae; phylum Streptophyta; class Pinopsida; order Pinales; family Pinaceae; genus Picea; species Picea sitchensis. The sequence goes on along the minus strand of SNQJ01S0069918.1, from coordinate 8,563 downwards.
TCGATTGCGGGCATGGGAAAGAGCAGTTTTAGACCAACCCACTTTTCTCTCCGCAATTCACCTCTAGCTACCACGCATCACTTTGTTAAAACCGTGGTAACAATTGCATCTAGATCTCATATTTTTAACATCCGAGCAAGTTCTGGCCCCGCAATCCATCTCTTCCGTCGATCTCTCTCTTTTTGTGATGATCCATGATCAACGGTTTTTATCTATCCTCCTTTCCTGTCTTTCACACACCTTCCCAAACCTTCCCAAACCTCCATGATTTGTCGTCACATAGCTCTCTTCCAAACCAATAGCTACAATTGACCCCATCTTTCCAGTCTTTGGGAGTTTCAATTCTCAACTCTCACTTCCTCCTCAGTATTTATCTTTCGAAGTGGAAGATATGTTGACACCTGTCACTACATATGTGCAGCCATGATTTCCTCCATGAATTTGTCCTTCGGGAGTTTCAGTTCTCAAACTCTCATTTATCCTGGAGTGATCTCTCCGAAATGGCAGATCATCTACCACGCATCCTCCTAATCGACAGATCTTCTCCTACTTCAGGACTTTAGTCTCCTCAACTAGATCAATGGTCCTTCAGCTCCCTCCTCAATCAATGATCGAAATATTCTTCAGGAATTCATACTTTTCCCCTTCCTCTTTCCTCCGGAGTTTTAGATCTGGCGTCGTGTGTCCACCTTCACATCGACAACTCTCATCCACTTTAGAACTTTAGGGTTTGGTAGTCTCAATTATCAACTGATACCCAGTGCAATTCATATGAAGACACTAATATATCAACACATACTCCTCCTGGAAATCAACGACCAGGACCTGCTTCGCGTCTTTACCCAGAGTCCACAGAATTATGCCACCTATCCTTTGGATCCAATAGTTGATGTTTACTTTGGGTCTTAGGAGTTCTCAAACCTCAACTTTCTCCTTCCTTCGAAGTATGCATATTGATGTTGTGTGTCCACTTGAATCGAGTGGTTGAAAATTACTTCGTCTCTTCATGTTTCAGAAGTTTCAAACTTCTGTGCACTCGTTCCTCCTGGAGTGTCGTCACCCAAAATTGATGGATTTTTGCCACGCGTCCTTCCAGACGATGGATGCTCCCAAATCTTCAGGACTTTGAGACTTTAGCAAGTCTACTCTCCCCTTTTCCTTGGCCCATATTTAGAGGTGACCTTGGGCAATGACCTCACACAAACATGTGATTGTGGGCACGCTCAAAGGTGGTTTGACACCAAACTACTTTTTGTCCCACAATTAACCTTGAGCATACATGCGACCTTTCTCCAAAACCATAATTTGGACTACGACCAGCCCTCGAATTCATAAATATCGAGCACCTTCTATCCCTACAATGCGAGGTGACCATTGATCTCGCAATATTGACGATGCTTCTAAACAGGGGACTGAGATCTACCTCCAATATTTCAGATCTCTTCTGACTTAGAAGATTTTCTAAGTATTCAAAGGCTTTGACCTTTGCTCGTCCTTCGAGTCCATCTATCGGGTCTTGTCTTCTCTCATGTAAGTGTTATCTCTTTTGAGATTTAGGACTTAGAATGAGTCTGTCTCCCACACACTCCTTATGTTATCTCTTCTGAGCTTTTTGATTTACTCAGGCTCCTAAGGGTCTTGGCCCTTATGTTTCCTTTCAAAAGAAAACTTTGTGCCTTTCTGGAAACCTTATTCTCAAAGCACACCATGCTAAGCATTTTCTATAGAGTGTTCAACAACTCTATGAGTATATTCCTATAATACTCTTCTCCCTGAACTCAACAAAGAGTTCTCTCTATGCACTCTCTCGATGCCCACCTAGCAGATCCCTATAGAGTTCACAGTGAATCTATCTCTCTCTGAAATCAACACGGAGTTCTTCCTGTGCACTCCTTGCACTTTTGATGATGAAGGTTCAATGGTATCTCTCCTGATATTATCTGAGGTTAACTTACCTCTGTCAACACACTCCTTGCAGACAATGTGCATTCCTTGCACTTGAAAACTCAAAGAAGAGAAACAATTGAAACTATTCATTACTTCACCAATTCACACATTACTCTGCGGTCCAACACCACTTTTGTCATGGTTTTATGATATCGATACTCCTCCTGAGCTTCTTAACACGACCAAGGTAACCTCTTGGCACTTAGGAATTTTTTGAGGTTCGAAATTGGTTCCTCTTAGCACAATTTTCACCTGAAACTTCGGGTCCAATGACCACTTGTCTAGCCCATCCAGGTTTGACATTAAAACCTTGGCACTGAACTCGAATTTTGTCTACTTCGACAACAATTCTTTCGAAATTTTTTCTTCATTTTCTACTAACATGGCCCATCCAGGATCAGTTTTGTAACCATGCTCTGATACCATATTGTAATGTCCCCAACCACCAACAGTCTGTTAAATGTCACTACTCAGACACTTCACTTAGCTCTAATACCATATTGTAACTTCCCCAACCACCAACAGTGCGGGAAACGTCACTACTCAGACACTTCACTTAGCTCTAATACCATATTGTACCATCCCAGCCACCAACAAGCCGAGAAATTCCACTACTCTTGCAGCTCTACTACTCTATTATGATCTGTGACAGCTCCAGCCTTAAAATACTGGGCTATGCCACACAAAGATACTTGTAGAAAAACATACACATCCATATAAACATAGAATGAATATTATACATATATATAACATAATAATGAGGAAATAACAATAAGCCTACACATGCATCATATACAACATATACAAACAATCCTCATCAATTACAATATATGTTCCATTACACATCATGTAAATAAACATAAAAGTGGTACTTATATTTTATTAGAATACCACCAACTATGTGAAGACATTCCATGAACCTCATAGCCATAGACCACCCTACTCATCATGCTCATCAGTGGGTCACCGCCGAGCTGGGACTAAGCTCCACCTAGGGCAAGGCAATCCTAGACTAGACTGACGTTATAGGAAACTACACAAAGAAACTGGAAGGGTTCTCTTCAGGATCCTTCTTACACCCACCACTCACAGACTCTCATTCCCCACATGTATGTTCCACTCGGGAGTATACAACTTCACAATAATAGTACATCGATGCTTCACCTCCCTCTCTAGGTCTCAGCAACAAGCCAAATCAGGAATTCTCAAAGCTCCATAGTTGGTGCTGGACTCTCTCTAGGAGAAAACAACTTCCCAACAAACTCTCTCACATGGAGAGAGCTAATCAAAGGCCTAGAAACCTGCCTCTTCTACCATGGGTCTGGCAACCCACTTCTTCAACACACTCCTCGACTCAGCTCCAACCAGGTGAGGACCACAGCAATGGTTCAACACTCATTTGCACAGGGATGACAGTAGAAATAGTAGATGGGCATGGCACCATAGGCGGCAACAACCCACACTAAAACACGACACATATAAGGTGATTAATCAGGTGTTGGGTTCTTCAAAAGACACATAATGACTCATGGAATATCAATTTCAGGATGTGTGACTATGCAGAGGTCGAACAGGTTCGACGACATATCAGTCCACGGGTTTTTCCCATTAGTTTTGAAGGTGCGTGACTAGGAACACAATGCAGATGTAGACACAGAGGAAAAACGGGTTCAGACGCCCCAGATCCCAGTGAACTCAAGTGGAGGATAACAGAATGGGAAGCCCCCCCCAACAGTGCTAGATTTCCCAGCTATAACTGCATGCGCCCAAGTTGACACTTATCTTCCTAGAGCCAAATGAGTTCCACTTAGCACACATTCCCTTTATAGGAACTTAGGACAACACTCAACATGTCCACCTTAGACTTCAGGAAATAATAATAAATGATTATCCCCTTTAGAGGTAAGCCCCCTAACTTATCCCCTAGGCCCACACACTTAGCCTCCTCCCTTACCCAACCTTGTTGAAGCTTAGTCCCCCATCACTCTTTCTTCGTGGTCAATCTGCTCACAATAATGTTTATATTTTATTAATGATCTACACAATTACATATACAAAATCAGGCTCCTGGCCTTTAACACCTAGGCCCTCCGACCTAATCACCAAAAAATCCTCCTAGATTATTATAACATGACTCACCAGCCTACAAAACATGTTTAAAATTTATAAATACAATTGGGGCACGTCCTTGGGGATATTACAGATACTTTTCTCCAGAAATATCAAGATTGTTGTAGACCTAGGGATGCTAGGAATGACATATTTAAAATGTAGTAGTCTAAGGAGGAAAGTTTGGAAGATTACCTAGAAAGGTTCCTATATAACTATCAAAAGACAAAAACAAATTCCTTAGACACATCCATAGTTAGGACCATATTCCTAAAAGGTGTAAGGGATGACTGTATCGAGGTACTAAACCTCATGAGTTCTGGAGATGTGTATCAGAAAAAGTGTAAGGGATCCTATAAACATAATTACTAAACCCACACCAGGAATTGTTAATAGGATAGAATTTGGGAATCTGCTAGAAAAAATCAAAACAGACATCTCAACACCATCAACACCTAACTCTATACCATTAAAATCAAAATAAAACAACAACAAGAAAGTGCTACTTTGGAAATTTTTTGTCCTCGGTGTAGGAAAAGGCCTCCTGAAAAGGAATTTCCTATTAATGTTATCGAAATTTGTGACCTTTGTACACAATATCACCCTACCAATGACTTCCCTTCTTTACCTGGACTAAAATACATTTTCAAGGGAGGGGAAGAACCTTAGGAAACATCATATCCCCACAAGAGGGCATGGAGACAACAAAATCATAATATGTTTGTAGATCCTACCACACAATATTCATAACAACAATGGGTACCTCCAATGCCTTACCCTCAATGGTCACCTCAACAACCACAAATCCAACCTTAACAACAAGGATGGAGGGGGCCTGCATATGGGAATGTTACCTTTTAGCCAACAACCTTTCCCACCTACCCACAATACCCTTCCAATATCTCTCAGTTTCTACCAAGATTCAATCCACCTACTCTCCCTCCACCTCCACAACTGCAAAAACAAGTCACGTTGCCTATGAACCCAAATGTGCATAAAAAACAACTTACATTGCCTATGAACCCAAATATGTAGAAAAAAATGCAAGATGCACCTATCCCAAACCCTCCTCAGCCTACCATTATTCTTGCACAACCCATTTCTAATCCAAACAATAGACCTACACAACCTATAAAAAATATTTAAGTACAAACATTCCTTTGTTATGTGATAACTCCTGCTTCATTTAATGGAATTCAATTAAGATTAGGGAGGGCTTTGAATAAACCAAATCCTACTGTGGTTATTCAAGAAGAAGAACAAGTAGATAACCAAGCAGTTGAAGAAGAAGAACAAATGGATAACCAATCATATGAATAAAGAGACACCATTGTACAACAGGAAATTATTCCTCGCACTCCTCACCCATCGAAAATATCTCAGAAAACTAATCCTCCCCCTTATCCAGAAAGGTTACTTGTGAATAAATATGAGGTACCTCTAGGGCATAATCTAGAGACTGAACTTAGAAACATATGTCTAAATATTCCCCTACTTCAATCCATCAAGGACATTCCTATTTATGCTAATATTGTAAGGGATCTTTTCATTAAAATCTAGGGAGGAAGAGTAAGGAGCCTCCTGTTATATAGGTGGTTGGACAATTATCAGAATTTATATCATAAATGTCATCTAAATATAATGATCCAGGAAATCCAATGGCCACCATAGATATTAATGGTGTTTCTTTTCCAAACCCACTTATTGATCTAGGAGAAACAATAATTGTTATGTCGGTTGACACCATGAAAACGTTGCAACTAAATCACCTAAGACCAATGCAAACTTTGTTGGAATTAGCAGACAAACTAGTTATCAGTCCAGTAGGAAGTCTAGATGATGTAACAGTCACTTTGGTTTCTTGGGAGTACCATGTGGATTTCTTTGTATTCATCCTAAATCCTCTAAACCAGTACATGCAATGGTGCTTGACCATTGCTAATGCATTTATTAGTTGTCGGACTCGAGAGATGACAATCTCCAATCGCATCCAAAGTCAAAATCTTATTCTCTTTCCTCTTGCCCAACCAACCATTGAAGTTCCCTTCTGGTTGCAAAATCCCTATGGGGAGGAGGATTGTACTCAACCCTTGTTAACACTCAGGAAATTAAAAGGAGTTCAAGAGAAAACTGGAGAACAGATCTTAAGCATGTTTTTGGCTGATACCAAATGCATTGATTAGCCTCAATCTTTTCCAGAATATACACATATCTTCAACTCTGAATTTCAGGAAATATGGCACCCCTCCATCTCTACAGTGTCCACCATTTCACAAATATATGAAGGGAAAGAATCAGTTGTCTAGGCTGTTGAAATCAGTCCTAGAAAATCCTTGTATATCAAAGCTATCTTAGAAATAGATCAACAACAAAAAATGATTCAAATGATTCAAGGACAATATGGTGCTTTTGCATGGGATTACTCCGACATGAAATGGATTGACCCAGACACTTGCATGCATCATATTTATACCAATTACCAAATCAGACCTATTAGGCAACACCAAAGAAGAATGAATCCATCCTTAAAAGACATAGTGAAAGAAGAACTCCAAAAACTCTTGCATGCCAATTTTATTTACCCTATTTCAGATAGCAAGTGGGTATCCCCATTAGTTATTGTCCCTAATAAAAATGGTAAATGGAGGATTTGTGTGGACTTTCGAGAATTGAACAAGGCTACCTACAAGGATTACTTTCCTTTTCCTTTCATAGACCAGGTCTTGTACACTTTGTCTGGGAAGAGTTATTTTTCTTTCTTGGATGGGTTTAGTGGTTACAATTAGATCCAAATTTCACAAGAAGAACAGGACAAAACCACATTTATTTTCCCATGGGGTACCTATGATTATAGGGTTCTTCCTTTTGGTTTGTGTAATGCCCCTGCCACCTTTCAAAGGGTTGTCCTAGCCATTTTATCTGATTTGACCCATGACTATGTAGAGGTCTACATAGATGATTTCACGGTGTATGGGTATGATTTTTAGCAAGCCTTTGACAATTTGGAGAAAGTATTGATCAAGTGTAAAGAGACCAAAATTTCCCTCAGTCAGGAAAAATCTAGAATGATTCTCACTAAAGGAATTTTTTTAGGTCATCACATCTCTGATACCGGAATAAGGGTATACCCTACCAAGATTGACATCATTTCTCAAATCAAAATCCCTAGCTCACAGAAATAAGTTAGAAGATTTTTATGGCATGTTGGTTACTTTAGGAGGTTCATTCAGAATTTTACAAACCTAGTTGCCCCACTGTTCAAACTATTAGAAAAAGAGGTTGAATTCTATTGGGATGACCAATGTCAGATTTCTTTTGAAATTTTAAAAATAAAGATTTCAAGTGCCCCTATTTTAAGAGGAACAAATTGGTCTCTTCCTTTTCATATCAACACGGATGCCTCAGATACATCTTTGGGAGATATTTTAAGACAAAGGGAAGGCCAGATTCCATATGATATATATTTTGTCAACAAAAATATTTCACTTATTGAAGTAAATTACACTGTCATTGAAAAACAATTCTTGTTAGTAGTACATGCCATTAATAAGTTCAGACACTACATAACAAGGTATGAAGTTTTTGTACATACATACCACTCAACCATCATATTTTTGATGAAAAAGCTTGTTACAAATGCTAGAGTGACTAGATGGTTGTTATTATTGCAAGAATTCAATATCACCATCATTGATAGGCCTGGAAGAGATAATTTATTGTTTGATTTCTTGTCTAGACTCATTCATACATGTGGTAATGCACCCATAGATGATAGTTTTCCAGATTAGAATCTATTTTCTATTTCTACTTACATTCCTTGTTATGAAAATGTAGCCAACTATCTTGTAACAAGAAAGCTACTTCATAATTTGTCCTCACGAGAAAAATAGAGAATTATCCATCTTAGTGCCAATTACATGTGGAATGATGATTGTTTATACTGTACTAGGCTTGATTTGGTGATCAGAAGGTGTGTCCAGGAAGATGAGTTGCATGACATATTCAAATTTTGTCATGATGGTCCACGTGGAGACCATTGTTTTGATAAAAGAACAACATACAATATATTATAGTCTAGCTACTATTGGTCAACTATTTTCAAGGATGAAAAGAAGTATGTGGCTAGATGTGATGATTATCAGAGGATGGGATAATTTGTTGCAGTTGATGAGATGCCTCTCCAAGATCAGGTAGTAATTGAACCTTTTGATAAATTGGATTTGGATTTTATAGGACTCATTAAACCTATGTCTTGAAGGAAGAAGTATATCCTGGTCTACACTGATTATGTGACCAAATGGGTGGAAGCTAAAGATTTATGTTATGCTAGTGAACAATCTGTTGTACATTTTCTTTATGAAGAAATATTTACTCGCTTTGGTGTGCCTCGAGAAATAGTAACTGAACAAGGAACCAAAATCACCTCCAATTTGGTCAAAGATATTACTAAACAGTATAAAATTAAACATAGAAAATCTTCACCTTATCACCCCCAAGAAAATGGGCA
>SNQJ01S0069917.1:17942-34194 GCA_010110895.2 Picea sitchensis | reverse complement strand
TGCATCTATGACTGTACATAATGTGTTTCATGTTTCATTGCTTAAGAAATATATACCTGATGCTAATCATGTTATCGATTGGAATGTGATTCAGGTGGAACCAGAAGGTGTCCTGCAAGTGCATCCTGTGCGCATATTGGACAGGAAAAACAAACAACTCCAGAATCGAGCCATAGAGATTATGAAGGTCCAGTGGAACTGGTACGGTCCTAAGGACGCGACATGGGAGCATGAAGATGTTATGCGGGCAGAGTACCCGCATCTTTTTGAAATTTTTGAAAAGCTTGCAGATGCAATGTAAAGTTGCACTGAGGACAATGTAGAAATAAAGGGAGGGGGATTGTAATGTCCCAAAGGCCGAGCCCTATTGTAAATATTGTTTATGAAATTAATTGTAAATATGTTTTATAGGCTGGTGAGCCAAGTTTATATAAGCTAGTGGGTTTATGTGATTGTTAGGCCAGAGAGCCTAAGTGTTGAAGGCCAAGAGCCTGATTTTGTACCTGTATTTAGGCGGAACAATAATAAAATATAAACACCACCGCGTGCAGACCGACCATGATGAATGAGTGATGGGGGACTAAGCTTCCATAGAGTGGGAAAGGGATTAGGGGCTGGAAGGTGGGAAAAGGGACTAGGTGTTGAGCCTAGGGGCTAAGCCTAGGGGCTTAGGTCCTTGGGAATAATATTTTAATATTATTCCAAAAGACATGTGAATAATATGTTTTATCCTAAGTTTTTTTGGAAGGAAAAACAACTTCCGAATGGAAGGAACGCATGCTGAAGGAATGGATGCAGTTGCATGGGTGACAAGTGTCAACCCAGGAGCATGCAAATAAAATGGCTGAGATGAGCCGTGTTGGGGGTTCCTCCTCCATTCTACTTGATCGTCTGAGCGTGAAACCGTTTCGACCTCTGCAAGAGACACCCTCGTGCATTCTAAAACAAAAAGTTCGGTGTCTATATTTTCTTCAGGAAGGCTCGTACACCCCTTGGGTTGCGAACTGTTAAGTCTAAGTCGAACCCCGTGTGGAAAAATCATTGTGCATCCTTGAGAACCAGAGCATGAGTCTATCCCGTGCTGTCGGATTGAGAAAACGGAAGTGTCCCGTCCCTGCTAAGCCTGGTTATGTTGTTGCACCTATCTGTTGCTGCCCGGGGGTGTTTGTGTCTAAATTCTTGTTGACTGTGGTGGACGTGTAGTGTTGACCCTGTGTGGCTTGTTGGCCACTTGTACAACACTCTCTCCAAGTGAGAGAGGTGGTTGAAGTTGGAAGAACAGGCTGCTTGACCTGTGAGTGACTCTCTCCAAGTGAGAGAGTGTATTGAGGAAGGAGAGAGCTCCTGGAAGGAACCCTGTAGCTGTTGCAGAGCTCGGAGAATTCCGGTCCGGCCTATTTCTAAAACCCAAGGCAAGGGAGGTTAGCAGTCGGAGGACTGTATAGGTGATAGAGAAGGTGTATACTCTTGGGGTGGAACATGCATGTGGGGAAGGAGAGTCTGTGGGCAGTGAGTATGAGTGGTTCCTGGGAGAGAATTCGTTCCTTGTGCCCGTGTGTTTTCCCTGTAACCTCAACCTATCCTAGGATTCCTTGTCTTGGGGTGGAGCTTAGTCCCAACTCGGGGGTGACCTACTACTGATCTTGATGAGTAGCGTGGTCTAAGGCTGGGAGGTTCGTGGAAGGTCTGCACCTGGTTGGTGGAATAACCACCATTTTCAAAGATAAGTACCAGATGATGTTTCAATTATATTACTGCATGTCTGTGTATTTATAATTATCATGTACTCTACCGTGCATATGAATTAGTGTTAAAGCCATTGATTATTTATAATAACAGTAATTCGTATGCTCACTCTGAGTTTAAATGTGTTTAACCTGTTTTAAATGCATGTCATATATATATATAATTAAGCATGAGATTGTTATTCCGCGAAGTAGCACCTGCCCGACTGATGGAAAGGGGGCGTTACAGTATGGTATTAGAGAATTACAACTTCAAATGAAAGACTGTTACAAAAATCATAAGACATATTCGGAACATGGCATATTGACGAGCTTGAAAAAGGGCCACAAGTTATACTTAGGTGACGTGAGGGCCCGATGGTCAAATTATATGTATCCAAACTTTTGATTGCAAAATGTGTAACATGGAAAATGGCACAATGACAGACTTCGACGGTCAATTTGTATATCACGGAACTTTGGGTGCTGTATATAAAAGCATGAGACATTTGAAAAAATGACTAAGTAACCAGAAAGGGAAAGTAAAGGAGAAAAAGAAAGGGGAATTTGGTTGTCAATTTGTAGATCAGGGAAGTTTGGGTGTTGTTTGCATGCATCAGAACAATGGAAATGCAATTTTGAGCCCGCCTACCTGGGAACCCACGATCCAAAAAGTTTTTGAATATGGAACAGGGAAGCGATTGGTCGAACTCATGATATAAAAGCATCAGTGGAAATCTGAACACGTGAATCTGCCAACTCTCGCACCTAGACATTTTCCAAAAAATGACTAAGTAACCAGAAAGGGAAAGTAGAGGGAAAAAAGAAAGGGAATGACAATTTTTGGAAGTGGGAATTGGTGTTAAGAAAGCCCCATTGATGGTCTTAACAATAACTATGAAGTACATTAAACAGGTGAACATGCTCTTCAATCAAGGAATAGATAAAGTGAGTCATGCTTATAGTTTCCAGGATGTGTTTTCATAAGAGAAGCATTGAAAAGCCACAGGAAAATCAATTTTGGGATGTTCAAGTAAAATTATTGTATGGTCAACTTCACCGTAAGTATAACAATGATGAATTTGAATTTGAATTTTCTGTTGTTGATATGATAGTTCCATTGGACTTCACATAGCATATATCCTTTTATTTCAAAATATTTCTGAAGATGAATTTTGGTAAGTTCATCGATCAAGTAAAAGTTCTAAAATGAGCCACATACTACATTTGCTTCAGAGAGCTTACATTAAAAGGCAAAGCAGGTCCTGTATATTCTTTAAGATCATAGAAAAACCGCTAAGATCCTGAATGTATCATTAATTTTCCAGAATGAAGCATACACCCAAGAGCCAAGTAGATACCAAATGTATTGAAAGTCGAGGCACATGACAACACATAAACACAAAAGGTGCCAAGGGAGATCCCACAAGGGTCCATAGAGTAGTACGCATCGACCTATGCATCAAAACATTCGATATAAAAAAACACACGTGGAATTGGTTTTCTCTTACATGTGGGATATGTTCCCATGAGAAAATAATCAGGCCCATGAGAACACTGAACTACAACGGGAAAGCACATGAACAAAATTCTTCCAAACACAAGACAACACAAAACCAATGGAGATTGGGCATTGTATCCCAACCATAACCAAATCATCAAATGGGCACCAAGAAACTTGCTAATTACTATTTTACCATGAAGCAAGATCACTATGGACATTTGCTTCTGATAATACTATGTTCTATCACTACCAGTTCTAACAATGCCAAATTTCCAATATTATTGGAAATTCTTGATGGTTTCGTTCAGAGGAGAAAGCCATTTTGACGGTTCAAAGGATGGGCCTGATTTATTCACAGTTGGATACTTTGTATGCGGTTTTTCCTCATGCTTCCCATTCCTGGACTGAACAATATTATGCGCTTCCTGTTCAATTATCCATGGAACTGAAAAATTCTATTCATATCCTCATTGGGTAGCATAAACAGATACACATGAGATTGAGATCATTTCGTTTCTTGCTAACGCTTGATATGATTTTTTTTTCCAGCCGATATGCAGTATTGCATTGTCCTCATTTAAGGTAAATTTTCTATGGATCCGAAAGTCGTGCAACATGTAGACACTGTTTGCCTTTTTATGTAGGTATACTTCATATAGAAATTCTACTAGCCCAGGAAGCACATCTTGTAACAAAGGTTGTCTAATTATACAATGTGTGATTGTGTTACTGACAATTCAGATGGCAGTGTTGAGGCAATGTCTATATATGTAAGGGAATTTTTTACTGCATCATAGACAATCAATTGTACCATCATTTATGAAAGCAGAGGAAAAAGAATGGGAGTTTCATTTGGCACATACAGGTTTGAAGGAGGTCCAGTACGCATTCGATGCAACCAAAACACCCTCAACTTGGGCACGTGAGCATAACAATTAATACATTGAACAATATAATATACAACTGCACAACAAAAAAAACACTGCAGAAAATTGGTGAAGGCAATTTGCATGAGCAAAGTGTGGATGAAATTGTAGATGTATACGCACAACAGTTGTCGAGCTAGTTAGTTTCTTGAGATCTTGTACTATGTCTGTTCGCAATTCTGTTACAAATGTTGCTTGGGTTGTACGAAAGATCCTTTCTTTAACATCTCTTTTATTTGTTATATTTTTGAAGAGAATAAGTGGAAATTTCCCTTTATGCAATTGTTGTTTCATTGAGGAAAACAAATTTGAATAGGTGTCGAACAATTACAACTACAACATGGAACAATGCAATAGTTGTGTAACATAACTGAGATACATGGACACATGAAAGTAAAGGACAAAACTAGATATGGAGAATGGTACCATTGCCTTGTCGTTGTCTGACACTCCATCTTTTATATGGAGAATGTGTTGTGAGCCAAGTTTTCTCGCGAGTGTGACAACTACACCAGTGGTTCCGATTTGGTAAGTGTCATTTCTCTGTGCAAGTTGGCTGATTGTTTTGTTAGGTACGAAACGATATTCTGAAAAAAAAAACCCGAGATTTTTTTCCACAATACTTGTTTTGTTGAGCAATATAATTTGATTACAATCACCACAGTCGTATACTGTTTTGGGCAATATATTAAAATTTGTAATGGATATCCGATTACCTAGAAATATCTTTTCTGCATGTTTCTAGACAAGTTGTGTAGGGATAGTTAGTGTGATTATCATCACGGCTTCGTTGTCTATCATGTAAGCACACACAATGCTTCTAGTTTTGTTTTCCTTGTCCAAGTAGGTGCTATACATGACCATTATGTCCCCGATGAACACTTGTCCAGTTCGACGACTGTTCAAGCCTTCTATTGATAGTATTTTGGGTATTATAAGTTTAGACTTGATGGCATTTTTTGAACAAGAAAAGTAATGTGAATGCTAGTCTACATTATTTTTTTGTTTTCTTTTTTTCTTGGAATAAATGTACAAGTAGACACACAACTTGGATGAAGTATGGAGGCCAGAGTTTTGTAATCATACCTCTTAGTCTGCGGAACTTGCACTATGTTCGACGTCTCACTTGCACTCGTCGATACTTCTTATGAACTGCAAAGTATGTGTTGAATATGACATCAACATATTTATCATAGCTTAGATGAATACATAGCTCAGGATATTTGTTTGGTAAACATATCAGGAGCACAATGTATGAATATTTACCTTTGGCCTTATCATTCTGTTGATGTTTGCGATCATCGACTCTTCATGCCCATGTCACTAGTCCAACTTTTTTTGATGCAAGCATGTGTAGATGAACATCATAAGGACTAAATAGGCATATGCATTGTATATTTTCCATAGTTGTTCTGAATGTCACATATAGGCTCGAAGGAGATGGAATACGAAATAGGGTGTCAAGGGATACTTAGGAAACATGAGGACCCGATGGTCAAATTGTATGCCTCGAAATTTTTGACTGCAAAAATGTGTAACATAGAATAGGGCATGACAGGGGAGTACGACGACCAATCTATATATCGTGGAACCCCCAAAGCTAGAGGCGCAATATTGATCCCGCTAGCCCGGGAACTTGCGATTGAAAAAGTGGCTAAGTATGGAATGAGGAAGCTATCGGTTGGAGTCGTGATATAGAAGCATGAGTATAAATGTGAACCCATGAATCTGCCGACCCGCGCACCTAGACATTTTTGGAAAAATGACTAAGCAAAGAAACCAGAAAGAGAAAGTAGAGGGGAGAAACAAAGGGGAATTCAGTTAAGTATAGAAGAGGGAAAAAAATGGATAAAAAAAAATTCTAGTCCAATATTATATGCACCTACTCGTTTTGTGTGTTTTATTTACTATCACAGTTGGTATACCTTTTCGAAGATTGTACTTCAGCCTGGTCTGCTATGGCATATAAGAATTCATATTCTTGTCCAACTAATCTATTTCTTTCAATGTAGCAACGCAAAAAATACAGTGGACATGAAGGTAAGTTAGTATGTAGAAAGACATGTAAAAAAATAAATACAGTTCTATTTATTTCAATGTAGCAGCACATAGAATACAATTCACATGAAGATAATTTACTATGCAGGAAGATACGTAGTATCTACATACAATAAATTAGGTGCAAAGGAGTAGAACAAGTAGAAAAAATATAGAGACAATAAATGAAATACTAAACAATGGAATATGAAATGAGAGTAGAAACACACACCTTTGTATCTCCTCTTCTACATTTGCGGCAAAGAGTCCCTTGTCTTCTCCAGTTATTCTGTTTGTTTAGATGTAGCAATGCATAAAATACAATGGACATGAAGGTAAGTTGGTATGCAGGAAGACATGTAAAAAAATAAATACAGTTCGATTTATTTCAATGTAGCAACACAAAGAATACAATTGACATGAAGATAAGTTATTATGTAGGAAGATACATACAATAAATTAGGTGCAAAGAAGTAGAACACACATACATCCAATAAATGAAATACAAAACAATGGAATATGAAATAAGAGTATAAGCACACACCTTTGTATCTCCTCTTCTACATTTGCGGTAAAGAGTCCTTCATCCTCTCCAGTTATTATGTTTGTTTCAATGTGGGAACGCACAAAATACAATGAACATGAATGTAAGATGGTATGCAAGGGAGAACAAGTAATATGTACATACAATAAATGAGAATCAAAGGAATAGAATAAAAGAGAGTTAGAAACATGAACCTTTACTTTTCTTGATAGAGGTTGTAATTATATAGAAATTTTCTTGTCCAAAATATATTACAAGCCAGGGAATATTAAGAAATCGCATGGTCGTAGCTAAATGATTTGGTTTTGTGCAACAAAGTATCCAGATATGCTTTGAGACATGGAAATACAATTTTGTAATATCTTTGATGTATAGTTCATATTTCAAGTACAAGACAAATTGCATCGTGGTAAAACCAGTTTGTGTATAAGATAAAGAGGTTGTATTGTGATATGGGCACATTTCACAATATATGGTTAATAAGTGTGTTTTGCACATGTTTTATCTTAACAAAAAGAAAGCAGACATTGTAATTTCACATGTAGTTTTTCAATTATTTGTTATGCCACTTTTTTATAGCATGTCAACATTAAAGTATCCTAGAATGATAATGGTTTCGTCCATATGTAAATGGTGTGATGCATTTGATAACACATTCATTATGCTAGCAATGTTGCACGCAAAGCGACATAGAAATTGAATATTGCAATTTGCAATCCACAAAACACTACTCTTGCTAACACCATCTCAATATCTTTTTCTTCTACAAGAACATTTTGCAAAGGCATGTAAGTATGGTTCAGAGTTAGGAGAAAAAATGGAGCAAAATTTAAGAGCAAGATGGAAATATATGCCAATTTTGTGCAATTTTGCTGTAGCCTAGGCACAATTGTACCATGCCTAACCCTTCTACATATACATGCAGTTTTCTTCTACAAGAACATCCTGCAAAGGCAACAAGATTGACATTGTATTTTTCATTCGAAAGACATGGGTTTGATTCCCGTACGAGATAGGAGCTAGATTTCGACCTCGTCACACATGGCAAAGGACCAAAATTTTCAATGCTAGAAAAAATGATAGCCGAAGTTGTGCACACGACATTGGCATGGAAATGGTGCAGAGTCTCGGGAAAAAATCGAAGGAAAATTGAAGAGCCGGAGAAAAATATATGTCAACCTCTATGGAAAGTTTGCAGGACAAGAACGATGAATAAATACTTAAACATTCTTACTTGCAAAATGAAAACAATGAATATTAAACAACAAACACGAATGAAAGTATGCTATTGAAACTTACTCATTAATGATGAACGATAGAACCGCAGGTCCACTTGTGGGTGCAGGACTTGAACACTGCAAAGTGCAAAAAAAATCTCCAACTGCCGGTGCAGGACCCCAACCTTGCAAAGACGAAGCAAACAAAAGCAAGCAGCAAGCAACAAACCAACGAGCAAGCACCAACATGCCCAACTGTAGCTGCAAGACCTCAAACTCACAAACTTGAACCAAACAACAACAAGCAACAACCGACGAACCAACGAACCAACGAACAAGCAACAACCACTAAACTAGTAAACAACATATGTATCTTCAATGATGACCAAATTGCATCCCAAGCATAGAAGAAATCTGAAACATATGACGACCATGTGAGTGGAAATACTTAAACATTCTTACTTGCAAACTACAAATAATAAACAACAAAGAACAAATGCAAATGAAATTATGGTATCGAAACTTACTCAACAATGATGAACGACAGAAGCACAGGTCGAATTGTGGGTGCATGAATTGAACCCCGCAAAGTAAAAAAACTGCTCCAATTGCGGGTGCAGGACCCCAACCCTACAAAGTTGAAGCAAACAAAAGCAAGAAACAAGCACCAACAGGTCCAACTGCAGGTGCAGGTCCTCAACCTTGCAAAGTTGACCAAACAACAACAAGCAACAACCGACGAACCAACGAACAAGAAGCAGCCACCGAACTAGTAAACAATATATGTATCTTCAATGATGACTAAATTGCATTCCAAGCATAGAAGAAGTATGAAACATGCGATGGCTATGCAACTGGCGGTGGACAACAATATTGTCCAAATTCATTGCAACATTGTATGGAAAAATTCAAGGAAAAATGTACTGTGAGAATCCTATTTAGGTAAACATTTAAGGCTGTCAGGGCTGTTTAAGGGCCTCGCGCTATGCAAAAATTTAAGCAATTGGGCCTGTTTAAGGGCCTCACGCTATGTAAACATTTAAGCTGTCAGGCCTATTCAAGTACCTCAAAAAGAGTGTCAATTCTCTAAACTTTTGGCATGTAAACATTTCAATACAAATAGAAATAATAAAAACATTAAAAAACAACATCGATACTCAAAACTTTCGGTATGTAAACATTTCAATAAAAAATAAAAAATAAAAAAAAAGCGTCCAAGCTCAAAACTTTGGATATCTAAACATTTACAACATTGGGAACATCGAAGCTGGAAATAAGACTTCCGATCTATTCTCCAATGAGACGATGACATATAAGATTTTTTTTATTATATAAAAAATAATGTTTTTATTTTTATAGTTCGAACAATACGGATAATGCAAAAAATTATAGTCAAATGACATATCAATATGAAGTCAACGAATTATCGATTGCTATAGTCCCTCTACGCCTTCGGCATGTACTAATAGGTATGATGAAATGCGGGGCATATAAAACTATAACTTTTTTTTTAAGTTATTTGTCATCCCTCTACAACTTATTTATTATATAACAAATAATAAATTAGATTATAAATTAGATTATAATGTTATATTTAAAAATTATAAATAATAAGTTTCCTAAATTGTGGAGCATGGATGATCATAAATCTTTTATAATTATAATTTCAACCTATTTTATTTTTTTTTAGATTTTTAATGATAGCTGGATTTCCCACTCAAAACTTATAAAAGATTCCATCTTCAAAAACTTCAAATATTAATAAATTAAATTATTATATTAGATTTAAATTCCTAAAATTAATTGTGATTTAAAAATAATTTAATTATATTTAAAAAAACTATTTAATTGTAGGATTTTGACAATTAATGAGCACTTACATCACTATGCACAACTTACAACATATCAAGTTTATTTTATATAGACCTCTAAAATGATTTATGTTTATTTTATATAGACCTCTAAAATGATTTAGTTTAAGATATATTAAGGTGTTTATTTTATATGAACCTAATTATAACATGATGTCTTAAAACCTATATGTGTGGGGGGTTTGAACATAGATATTTTATATAATAGTATATGAGTAAAAGGCATAAAATAAGCTTAACTCATTTTTATGGGATGAATGAAAATATATTTTGATGTTTAATTTTTTTTTATTATTAATAAAATATATTTATATTATTTTAATATTAAAAAATATTAAAAAAATTGTAGGTTACATATGCAAACATTATAAGTATGCAATCATTATATAACTAAAAATTATTAAAAACTTATAAGTATTTTGAATTAAGTTAAATTACTTGAAAACATACAATTACTAACAAAATAAAGTACAATAG
Source organism: Picea sitchensis (assembly GCA_010110895.2). Taxonomy (NCBI): domain Eukaryota; kingdom Viridiplantae; phylum Streptophyta; class Pinopsida; order Pinales; family Pinaceae; genus Picea; species Picea sitchensis. The sequence continues at coordinate 23,894 of SNQJ01S0069917.1, read as the reverse complement.
AAACGTTTGAGGTGCCACAAAGMATAYAAYCTCATAYATRAACACTAAACAAGAATTTATGTAGTTGGCGGGAKTTCATCATRGTAATCTTGGTTAGGGTCCCAACCAATGACTCTGAGAGGTTCATTATTTGGTTGATGTTGGCTATTTATTAYCAAGTTCTAGGGATTTGGATCCCCCAATATAGCAAGGACTAGAGTCATRWACTATTTGTTAATAGACAAGGACCYAATTGCGAGTGTGTTCTTGCCTTTTTTGAAYATGTATRAYTACTTGGTGGTGGCCACTATGGTGTTGTTGAGTTGACTTGACTGAGGTTGAGAAGGTCTAAATGGATTTCAACTCATCATACATGGAGTGTCACTCCATAATTTTAGAAGTTATTACTCACAGTCCACCTGCATATGTATCTTAAATGCTTGCATAATGATATCCAGGGACATACTAACGCATGTTAGTGCATTGTTATACCAAGAGAATGTGTGAAAATGATAATTTCCATTAAACATAACATATTTGTGTGTCTTCCAAATAAAGCAGAGAACTCCAATGCACACTGATCCAAATGGATCTAGGAAGGCCTAAAAATCAAAGTTGTTGGAACCAGAAAAAATTGATGCCATTACGTTGGAATCTTTGCGCCGATTCCGATCATATATATATATTTTTTTCAGAAAATGGACACCGTATGCGAAAGTTATCACATTCTGATCGATTTCTCAAACATGTAAAAAACATCAAAGTCAACAGGTTGTACTGTTGACGTCAACAGTACGTGGAAATGAATTTAGCATGACATCATGATGACGTCATCAGGGACATGTGGCATCCCTAGCAGGTGACATGTGTCATTCATTTTTGGCATTTTCAAGCTGAGTTGACACAATATGGATTTCACACGTGGACTGTACGGACGCTGACATGACAGTGTGTACGCTGACGTGGCCCAATGACAGTCTGACATGTGGAAGTATGGATGGCAGGTGGAAGTGACATGGCACTGACCGAGCGACTAACTGTACAATATGACAGAGTGATGTGGTCCCAGGTGGCAGGCTCTAGGCTTGACATGTGTCATATGACACTATCTGGGTAGATGCGTTGGCAGGTTGATGCGGCGGTCCGGTAGGCAGCTGACTCTACAGTATAGTGGCCAATCTAGAGGCAACAGGTGGACCAATCAGAGGGCACCATGTGGCACCCCAGATTTGGCCAATAACGACTGGTTCAAAAATTTTGTTGCACCTCCAGCGGATTCGACCACCCAACCTCCACCTAGCCAAGGACTTCGCAACAACCAACGGACCATACAGGCTATACATTGAGGCTTAACCCCTACGTGACATATTTGGGTTTTGTTGTGGAGATGTGCAGAGGTTTGGGGGTAGTGCCCGGTCGATGGGGGATACCCATTGACTAGGGCACCCAGATATATGGCTGCCACATGACTCAGAAAGGGGCTAGACTGGAGGACTCGACACTAGCCCATGGCCACATGGACCACCACTCGACCAAAGTGGACAAGGGCTAGGGCGTGGGGTTAGCGCATGGACATATGGCGCTGCCCCATACGACCAAGAGCTTAYGACTAGGGGGCTGACATGMCAAATATTTGCAAAAGTGTTTTATTAACTATATTGAATGGATTTTAATGATTTTTAGCCTGATTTTTAATGGATTTTGGTCATTTTGGGGGATTTGGAGCCCAAAAAGAGGCCAGATCTTGGGGAAAAGTTGGGATTTGATTCTCAACTCAGAATCTATAAAAAAAAGAGGTTCTTGACAACCTTATGAGGTTCAGAAACAACAAAATGATGAAGAATTGTAAATCCTAAGCCATTTTTATGATGGGAAGCCATTGATGAAGCGAACTTTGGAGGCCATTTTCGGGAGCTACGCTCAACCTTTTTTAGTGCCATCAGTTGTGTTGGATTCTTGAGGTTGAGCAAAACACAACCAAACCAGTTTTTAATCCATTTGAGATACTTCTGATGTAATTTTGGAGCATTTAAGATTAATAAGAAAGCCTCCCCACTGAGACAAAGGCCCGAATACATAGGCAATCTTGCCGAACTCCGTTAACAATCTTGGCGTTATGGTTTGTTTTTATTAATGTTTACTTTATGTTCTGTATTCTTTATGATGGATTCAATATTCTTTCATTAAGCCCTCCTTCCTCATTTAATTTTTTGAATGGTAATTTAACACATGCTTAAAACTCAACCAAGTCTTTAAAAGATCATTTTTGGAACAAGTGGCAGGCTCTAGGCTTGACACGTGTCGTATGACACTATCTGGGTAGATGCATTGGCAGGTTGATGCGGCGGTCCGGTAGGCAGCTGACTCTACAGTATAGTGGCCAATCTAGAGGCAACAGGTGGCCCAATCAGAGGGCACCATGTGGCACCCCAGATTTGGCCAATAACGACTGGTTCAAAAATTTTGTTGCACCTCCAGCGGATTCGACCACCCAACCTCCACCTAGCCAAGGACTTCGCAACAACCAACGGACCATACAGGCTATACATTGAGGCTTAACCCCTACGTGACATATTTGGGTTTTGTTGTGGAGATGTGCAGAGGTTTGGGGGTAGTGCCCGGTCGATGGGGGATACCCATTGACTAGGGCACCCAGATATATGGCTGCCACATGACTCAGAAAGGGGCTAGACTGGAGGACTCGACACTAGCCCATGGCCACATGGACCACCACTCGACCAAAGTGGACAAGGGCTAGGGCGTGGGGTTAGCGCATGGACATATGGCGCTGCCCCATACGACCAAGAGCTTACGACTAGGGGGCTGACATGACAAATATTTGCAAAAGTGTTTTATTAACTATATTGAATGGATTTTAATGATTTTTAGCCTGATTTTTAATGGATTTTGGTCATTTTGGGGGATTTGGAGCCCAAAAAGAGGCCAGATCTTGGGGAAAAGTTGGGATTTGATTCTTAACTCAGAATCTATAAAAAAAGAGGTTCTTGACAACCTTATGAGGTTCAGAAACAACAAAATGATGAATAATTGTAAATCCTAAGCCATTTTTATGATGGGAAGCCATTGATGAAGCGAACTTTGGAGGCCATTTTCGGGAGCTACGCTCAACCTTTTTTAGTGCCATCAGTTGTGTTGGATTCTTGAGGTTGAGCAAAACACAACCAAACCAGTTTTTAATCCATTTGAGATACTTCTGATGTAATTTTGGAGCATTTAAGATTAATAAGAAAGCCTCCCCACTGAGACAAAGGCCCGAAGACATAGGCAATCTTGCCAAACTCCGTTAACAATCTTGGCGTTATGGTTTGTTTTTATTAATGTTTACTTTATGTTCTGTATTATTTATGATGGATTCAATATTCTTTCATTAATCCCTCCTTCCTCATTTAATTTTTTGAATGGTAATTTAACACATGCTTAAAACTCAACCAAGTCTTTAAAAGATCATTTTTGGAACAAGTGGTATCAAGCAAGTTGACAGTTGGTTGTTTGAGTTTGCATGATTACCAGGGAAAAGCTAAGTCATGGTGAAGGTGAGCTTGTAGAAGGATATCCTGAGATTGGATTGAGAAAGAGGGCATCTTAAAGTGAGAAGATGACATCTGAAGAAGGAATGTCTCAAAATGAGATAGAGTTTCAAAAGACTTTCTTCACCATGTTAGAGATGGTAAAGGTATTATACGATGATTACTTGGAACGAAAGAGGCATTTTCAAGGGGAATCGTTAAAACAAGACAAGAGTGAAGAAGAAGAGGACCCTCCAAAACCTCCTCCTTCACCTTCTTCATCTCCATCATCTTATTCTTCTTCAAGTACAATTTCAACTTATATCGCAAGAAAATATTCTCATAAACATAAGCATGCTATGACATTACTTAAGCTTGATGTAAAATTCGAATTTCCCATGTATGATGGGGAATTCAATGCTGATAGGCTTGATAACTGGGTCAGACATATGGAAGTTTATTGCAGTGTGAAGCAAATAAAAGATGAGGCAACACAAATCAAATTGACATCGCTTTGTCTTGCAGGCACAACACTCATCTGGTGGGAGAGTAAGTTGCAACATGGTACTCAACAAGCTGGTAATGTATTTCCATCATGGAAAGATTTTGTTTTTGCACTTAGAAAGCAATTTTATCCTTTGGGTTATAAGGAAAAGGATTTAATTGAATGACAAAGTCTTAAACTAAGAAAAGGACAAACGGTGCAAGAATACACAAATGAATTTTGTAAGATGACATTATTGTTAAATATTCCATTACATACAAAAGAAACTTTTATGAAGTATATAGGAGGTTTACCTGCACATATTCGTAACACTGTATTTATGTTTGGACCTACTAATATTGATGAGTTTTATGTTCAAGCAACGCATATTGAATCAGATAAAACATGCATTGGTGTATCAGGGGAATCATCTTCAAGGAAAGAAGACAAAAGAAAGGGGAATGGAAAGAAATCAAATTCAATGACAGTGAAGGAAGAGAAGCTCTCTTGTAAGCATTGCAAGAAAGAAGGGCATGATGATGACCATTGCTGGAAATTGCATCCAGAGAAGAGACTGAAGTGGTTCAAAGATAGGAAAGGGAGGCAAACAATTGCAACATCAACACGACCAACATACTTGGGGTATGATTCAAGTGATGAGACTAAGATCACAACAGTTGGTTTGTCAGGTAAAATTGGTGATGAATATGATTCTAGAAGTAAATTGTTTCATAAAAGGGTCGTAATGAAACATACTAAGATCGATACATTGATATATAGTGGATCTCAATCTAACTTAATTTCATAGGAAGTGGTTAAGAAATTGGGATTAAAAACTAAGATGCATCACAAACCCTATTCACTAAATTTGATAAGCAAAGATGATAAATTTCCCATAACAAATCAATGTATCATTAAGTTTGCAATTACATCTAAGTATGTGGATGAAGTAACATGTGATGTGGTGCCGCTAGAAACACGTGGAATGGTCGTAGGAATCCCTTATTTATATGATCACAAAGCAATCTTCTACAAGGAACATAATCAATATCACTTAACCAAAGAAGGCAATGAATATGTTGTACATGCGCATCACATAAAAGAAAATCAATCTCTTCAAAAAATGGAACAATTAAGGAAGGCATCTTATGCAAGAAACACACCTATAATTGTGCCAATTAAAGAAGTTGATCTTAAGCATGAACATGAGATGGTTGTAGAATGGAATTTCAATCATACTTTTCTTCAAGATAAGTTAATGTCGTGAAATCACATCAAACATATTGGTTCAGTTTCAGTCATATTTTTGATGTTATCGCTACTAATGTTTTCTACATGGATGGTATTGGATTCAGGAAGATGTGAACGAGTTCAAGTGACTAACAATATTCTTTCAGTTTTGATGGTTGTTTTGCAATTGATTATGATGTGATAGGTTCATAGGAAAGAGTTTAAAGACAAAGGAAAAGTGGGGAGGCCTATCCCGCACTTGATGACTGGTTAATATCCTTTAGGAGGACCAAAATGTCTTAGTGAGGAGGCGTGATCCAAATGGATCTAGGAAGGCCTAAAAATCAAAGTTCTCAGAACCGAGGGAAACTAGTACCATTGCGTCGGGCTTGTTGTGTTGATTTCGACCATATATTTTTCTTCAAAAATGGACACCGTATGCGAAAGTAATCACATTCTTATCGATTTCCAAAACAGACAAAAAAAGTCAAAGTCAACAGGATGTACTGTTGATGTCAATAGTACATGGAAGTGAAGTCACCATGACATCATGATGACGTCAGTAGGGACACGTGGTAGCACTAGGAGGTAACACGTGTCACTCATTTTTGGCATTTTCAGACTGAGTTGGCACAGTTTGGATTCGACACATGGACTGTATGGACACTGATGTGGCAGTTTGTATGCTGACGTGACCTAATGACATTCCGACACATGACAGTACGGATGACA
>SNQJ01S0069917.1:0-10054 GCA_010110895.2 Picea sitchensis | reverse complement strand
AATTTGGAATTGAGTCATATTTGATAGATAACCAGAAGTAACAAATAAATCATTATGAAAGCGGTGTTTCAAACATTGTAAAAGAAATGAAGACTAAAGATGAAACATATTAGACAATTTAGGTACAACTCACTTGGAGGAGTTTGACATTCTCTTTGCAACATCAACCTACCCAGCTTTTATGTTCCATCCGTACAACTCTCAACAAGTGTCCAACCTCCCTCCCAATAGCTTTCCCGAGCAACTATACAATGAAACCATTTTCTTTCCTGAACAACTGTACAATGAAACCATTTTTAAAATCTTGATTATCTTCACCTAGTTGTTGGATATCTTTAGTTCTTTCCTCCAGCCACCATTCAACAATAAGCACATAATAGTTTAAATATAATAGTGTTTATTAAAAGTTGTGTACACTCATTGTTTTCTCCTGCAAGGCTTTGCTAATAACCTAAAAAGTTGGGATGCACTTTAATTGAAATGAACTCACATCCTTGCATGCGTTATTTGATATGACCTCCCCTGGATCGCTCTCATGGATATTTTAAAAATAGTTAGCCTTCTTCGATATGACAAAAGATTTATACATTAAAACCAAAACTTAAAAAGTTTTGAACGACTAAAAGCTCATCTTCTAAAAAAGGTTATAGTCAAAATCTATACACATTTCATCTTCTTATAAACTACCAATAAATAATTTTAGATAACCAAATTTCCTTAAATAATGATAATGGATTGATCCACATTCATGAACAAAAATTAAAGATAATTATCATAGTTATCCATTAAAAATTAAATTATAATAAATCATTTTTAGAAAAAAAAAAATGGATACACATTATGAATACAAATTAAAGATAATAATTATTTTTTTTTCCAATGAAAATTTGCTCGAAATTATATTAGGCTTATAATTTCATTCACATCATCAAAAAACCATGTCAATGGTCTTCCCACCAGTTCAGTACAATACATTACTAGTCACTACTAAGGGCACATCTTAACTGTCCTCACCCAACTTCTCTATAATTAATGATCCTACTGAGATACTCCAGTCAAAGATGATTACTAATCCATCATAAAAAAGGGAAGTTGGATCATACAACAAAATTCACATCTTTCAAAGCAAAATGATAGAACTGTTCTTCACAAAAAGTTAATAAAAAAACCCTCGAACCATTGGACTAAGGCCCAACCACAAAGATACCACAATTAAAAGAGATTTATATGAGTCGGCAAGTCAGCCTTCCCATTATGCAAAAAGTAATAAGTCAATATGCCTGAAGACCCAAGCAAAGCTTGTTTGGAGAGAAGGTCTGCTTCCTTGTTATGCTCCTTGAAGATGTGTATATAGCTGATTTCTTGAAACTGAGAAGATAAATCCTTAGTTCTGCGTTTCCAACCTTCTAAATTGCTGGCTTTTAAGATTCAAAGGTTGTTGAGCTAGTCAATAATACCCTTCGAGTCCCCAAATATTTTGATCTTCGAAATATTCCACATTTTTGCCAATATTAAAGTCACCCAAGCCCCCAACAATTCCGCTTTTGAATTTGTGCTGCTCCCTCCATTTATGTGCCATCTACATACTTTCTGAGCTGAAAAATTGAAGACTCCCCCAACCCCACAGTTTAGTCCTTTTAAAATGGATGCCCCATTGAAAAAATCAATTAACTGATCAATAACTTGAGACACGAGACTCCTCTTAATAGCATTTTTTATATTTGGCATGTTTCCAGGGCAGAAGATCCTAAGAGTTTTAATGAAAACAACCATCCAGTCAAGGGTTTTATCTTCAAATATGACTTTATTTCTTTCGTGCCATATGTTACAACAAACATGGACAACCAACAAAATTGAACATTCTTTTTCTCTCAAGTAGGCTTCAAAGAAATGATAAAGTGATTGTCCTTTCCAAAGAAGATTCTTGTTGAGACAGATCACTAAATTTTCCCAGACAGTATGGGTAAATCGACAATGGATAAAGAGATTATCCATGTATTCATTATTTGACTTGCACAAGGGACACCGCCTAGGGCCCTGCCAACCTTTTCTCCGCAATACTTGCCACGTTAGTATTTTGTTTTCGATATCCAACCAGATAAATAGTTTTTTCTTAAATTGGATTTCCCACTTCCATAACTTATATTTCCACCCCTTTGCCTAGGGCAAATCGAAAGTAGAAATAATCGCTGCATAAATATTTCTAACAATCATCCTACCTGAGGAATCCCCTCCTGTCTAGATAAGAGTGTCTGCCTTCCCACATAAAGAAACCCCGGCCTCATTTAAATGTCTACAATATTGATCCCATTCAGATTCTAAGTTGCTCGAGTTCCCTAGATCCTTTGCGCTAATCCACTTTTCAGAAGAACTAATCGGGTCTTGAAAGACTGATGCCCGGTCTAGGGTAACAATCCCTTTTTGGGAGAGGATTGTTTTCAATTGATCGGATAGAATGGCCTTTTGTCCTAAGCCTAGGATTTGATCTCTTCTTGGAAAAATGTTACTTCCTTTCCCTGGAGTCCATCTCAACCAATGGAGGATCACATGCACAGATTGTACCATACTGTTCCACATCCTCGATGCCGCATATGATTTATGGTTAGTCAGTATTATCCATTCAATAACCGTATTTTTCCTCAGGTACTTATCTCTGATAAGCTTATGCCAAATCCCCTAAAGAGTCAAGACTCTCCACAATGAATTTGTGTTGAGTGTCGTATTGAAAACTGGAAGATTTCTAAGCCCCCACCCCCAGGATATTTTGGGTCTAGAGAGTAAATCCCATCTACATAAATGAAATTTTTGAGAATCTATGCTACCATTCCATAAAAACTTGAACATCAATTTCTGAATTTGATTCAAAACAGAATGAGGAATGGCTTCCAAAGACATCCAATACACTGGTTGGCCTTCTAAAACGGATTTTACCAGTGCATATCTACCCCCTAAGGAAAGCCATCTATTGCACCAAACCTCTACCCTCTTACAAAATTGGTTTAGGAGCCAATCCCAATCTTCAACTTTGTAGGATCCAATCTTTAGCCGATATCCCATATACTTAAACCCGATAGACAACTCCATAAAAGTATAGTGAAGTAGATTTTTGTAGGGCATAAGATCATTACTTGACAGTCCTGCATGAAAAACTGTAGATTTGGACTGATTTACCATTATTCCAGATGCTTTACAGAAGAAACCAATGATTTTATCAATCTCCCACCACTCCTTTAAGTCTGCCCTTGTCAAAATAATAATATCATAAACAAATAAAACATGCAGAATCTTGAAATGACTGGAAACTTTAATACCTGAGATTTTACCTTCTTCCGGAGCTGATTTCAATAGTAGATTGAGTCCTTCCATAATGAGGATAAATAGAAGGGGCAACAAAGGGAAACCTTGCCGAAGACCCCTACCAATTTTAAAGAAATTTTTCGCTTCTCCATTAATTAAAACTGTGAAGGTAGGAGATGAAACACAAGCCATTATCCAATTTGTCGGTTGAGTTCCGCATCCTGTTGATATCAGAATGAATTTTTAAAAGTCCCAATCTACACAGTCATAGGCCTTTCTTAAATCTAGTTTTAATACTAGTGCACTTAATTTCTTTTTTTTGATACTGTGTAAACTTTCATGAACTGTTCCAATAACTTCCTGAATTCTCCTCCCATGGAGAAAGCCAAACTATTCTTTAGAGAGAGTGCTTGACAGAAAGGGCTTGATCTGATTGGATATAATCTTGGAAATTAATTTATAACATAAATTACGTAAAGAAATCGACCGGAAATCATCAAAGGTACCAGGCTTTTGAGTCTTTGGAATTAATGCCAGGAATGTAGAATTTAGGCTTCCCCCCACTGAACCCATCCGTCTTGTCTCTTCCACCATATCAAGTAGGTCCTGGCCCACTACATCAAATAAATAAGTGAAAAATTCAGAGGTCCAACCATCTGGGCCAGGGCTCTTCGCTTTTATTAATTTGAAGAGAACCGATTTTAATTCCTCCATAGAAACAGGTTGACTGAGATTGATAGAGTCCTCCTCCTTGAAGAGTTTTGGGAAAATACCTGCAATCTTGACTTTATCATCCATGTTTAGAGTCTCTTGTTCCTTGTAGAAGAAACTGAAATGATCCAGGGCTACCTTTCTTAAGGCTATCGTCTCTGTGTATTTTGTCCCTTCATTATCCGATATTTCCAAAATGTGTTTTTTTGCACGATTGTAATTTGCAAAGTTATGAAAAAATTTAGTATTATTATCTCCACTCGCCAGCCAAATAGCTCAGCTATGTAATCTCCATGATTCTTCTGTACCTCTAAGGATTACGTTTCTTTCCATCTCTTTTTGAAGCAATCTCTTTCCTTCTTCTAAGTTTGTAGTGTCGGTATTTAGTAAAGTGATAGAAGACTTGATGCCAACTTCTAATTCTTTAAGTTTTTCGAAGTTTCTTTCCTGTTTCTCTCTAAACAAATGTTTAGTTTTTTCTTTTAAACACTTTAACTTCCAAACAAGCCGGTTTCTGAACCCACGTTCAATCAAAAATAAAGGATCATTCCAAGTTGCATGAACCAGGTTCTCAAAGTCCACATCCGTTAGACAGTGATCATTAAATTTGAATGCAAAGGCTATATGATTTGGAGAGGCCTCCAACTGTAAAAGAATAGGTGCATGATCTGAGATGAATGGGTATTCAACCCAATATCGATACACCCCAACCTCCAATAAAAAATCTTCAACGACTATACACCTGTCTAACCTTCTTGCCACCGCTTCCACCCTAGACCTGCCATTTTGCCAAGTCGGTACCAACTTTAAAGGCTTCACATCAGTCAACTTTTTATCCCCAAATAGATCCTTGTAAAAGTCACCAATAGTAGCTTGTCCGAAGGTACCCCCCCAAACTTCCTCCGGATCACTAATGAAATTTAAGTCACCAACAATAATAAGATTCTTGATATCCAATAAACCACTCTCTGCAACCAACTTCCAGAATTTTATGCGTTCCAAACATGGACCATATACATTCAAAAAGGCTAGTTCCCGATTTTCCTTTATGCCTGTACCTGTTAATAAAATGCCACCAATCGTGAGGAAAGGAACTAGATAAAAAATAAGAGGATCCCAAGAGACAAGTAATCCCCCTGAAGTACCCAAAGCATTGATCGCACATGTCACCCAAGAGGGTCTAAGGTCAAGCATGAAATCTCTGGAATTTGAGCCGAAACCAACGTTTCTTGAAAGAAAATGATTTCTGGATGAGTTTGATCCAATAGTCTTCTAACCGAGGACTTTTTTAGGGTGCCTCCCGTCCCTCTTAAATTTAAGGATAAAAGACGCATTATTTTTACCTTGCTTGGGCTTTCACTGCTCTAAGAGGCCCACCTTCAACAGGGGGGATAGAGAGATATGTTTTAATCTGATTATGGGATGTGATTTTTTTCTGAGAGATTCTCGTTTTTAATGGGGACAGCTCTATCCCCACCCCCCTCGACCAAGCAAACTCTTTCCCATCTATAGAGTTAAGACCAGTGGAAGTTCCTTCAGAACCCTGTCCATCACCCACCACCGACTTCCCTTTATAAACGGGTAATTTTGAAATGTTCTTATTCCCCCTGACAAAAGGTATGAGTGATTCGAGGACTTCACTAAGAGTAGGTTCTTCCAACTCCAGTTCTCCATAACCCGGAAGAATTTGTGAACCTGACCCATTTAAAGGATCATCCAAAGGGGACTCACTATTGACAGACAAAGTCATAGCCAAGGAACATGTAGTCAAAGTGGGGGGATTAGTGCCAAGCACAGAAACATTTATAGCTACCTCAGTTCTAGCTAAATTCAATAAGTTTGGCCTATTTGAACTCTCAATAATCAGAACAGGGTCATCTAACTTAGTACCCTCCTCAGAAACTGGTCTCACGACCCCATTGGTTGTTGACCTCAACCAATTAGAATTTTCTAGAGTTTCTTTTTCCCAAACTGTAAGTGATGAAAAAAAAACAGGGCAATGTTGTTTCAACTTACCAGTAAGTGTAGTGTCCATGTCCTCCTCCAAGTTGGTTGAATTCGGGACAAATCCGGAACCTTCACAATCCAACGAATCATAACCAATCATGTATTCCTGTGGATCCCTTAGTAACATAGACTTCTCTGATTCCTCCTTTAGAGCTGATCGCTTGCATTCCCAACATAAATGCCCTGTACCACTGCATCTACTACAACGAAACGGTAGTCCCAGGTAGTCCAAATTCTGTCTCAAATGCCTACCGCGCCATTCAAGATAATTATTATTATTATCAATTAAAAGCTAAATTTTATTTTAAGTGATGGGTCTAAACACTTGAAACTTAAAATATATCCTTGGCCAAATACACTGAGCCATCGACTTAATACTGGGTTGTAGAAGGTGTCTCTCTACTCAAACTCAATCATAGAAAAAAAGCTATCAAGATTCTTCTTGAGACCAGTCCACACAGAAATTTGTTTCAAAATTTTAGAATCCTGCATAGTTCTCAGAAATTTTGTACGGTAATACAGAGTATATTAACACATTATTGAAACTTTTCAAGTTACAGAGACAAAAAAAACAATAAGCTTCTTATCTCCATTTTGAGAAGCCTGATTCTCAATATATCTTTTTGCATTTGAGTAAGCTGTATTTTGCTATGACTACAAGCTCAGTAGACTACCTACTAAAACAATGGCAGAGGAGATTTGGATTTTCATTACTCTCTTCTGTCATCCATTAAAAAAATTGTTTACAAGTGACGCAACAGCAGAGACATTGTTTACAAGTGATGCGATAATAGAGACATGTGCAGTGGCAACTCCTAGATAACATGAAAACCAAAAGACTCCAACAAACTGTCATGGGTTCGAATCTCGAACTCTAGAAGAACATGGAGGAAGAGGATCTCCATAGAATCCACTGTTACCAGTGTAGGAGGATATCAAAAACCTTCGAAGCGGGATCCCATGTGGGATTCTTCCCGACATGGAATTATGAGACAAGTTTAGTTGCAACAGAAATATGAGATTCAAAAACTCATTAGGGATTTCTCCGATCAAACAATTTTCAACACTTGAACTCTCTTCTTGAAAAGTTCATGGTGTTTTAGCATAAACTAAGGATATACATAGACCATGACATATCTCCTGACTAACATAAATGTACGAATGTACGAGATATAACAAAGCCTTAAATCAACACAAGTTGATTTTTCTCATATTCTACCTATAACAAAATCTATAATACTCTATATTATTTTCTATTTAAAAATATTCATACTTTAAAAATTTAAACTCATTATAAAGAGCAAAGTTACATTTCCTTATGATCATATCAACTTTGCAAAGAATTTAAAGACCAAAGTTACATTTCCTTATGATCCTATCAACTTTGCAAAGAATTTAGATCACTTGCACACTTTAAAATTGAAATTATTTAAAACTCTTATACAATGCAGGATTCAAATTATTTAGAGAGAAGTTGTTGCTCTATCCATACCTTGTTGTCATATTATCCAATCCTATCCCTATATGATCTAGGTCAACTTTCCAAAATCATTCGACCTTGGATCTCATCCCTATATGATATAGGTCAAATTCCAAAATCATTCGACCTTGGATCTCTTACACAATCTACCGTGCAAGTGATCTCGAGAGTAGCTCAAATTTCAAGAAGACCTATTTCTATGTATGCCATTCCCTGTTATCTTTATAATCCCTTTATCCAAATCTTAATGTAATTACTTTCCTCTATTTTATTAGATATAATTTTTTTATATTTTCTCTGGCAAACCCGAGTAACCAAGCTCACTGAGTTGTGTATAGAAATATTAAATTGAAAAATAAACTATGAGTCACAATACTCGTGCAATTATTNAATGTAATTACTTTCCTCTATTTTATTAGATATAATTTTTTTATATTTTCTCTGGCAAACCCGAGTAACCAAGCTCACTGAGTTGTGTATAGAAATATTAAATTGAAAAATAAACTATGAGTCACAATACTCGTGCAATTATTAAAAGCTCAATAAAAAATTTATATTTAACCTAATAAGATTTACGGTTTACCCTTATTAGTTTTGTCTTTTCCACGCCGAACAAGATATATGTACTCTCATCTGAAAATTTGAATAAAAAAATAAAAAAAACTTAATCAATTTGTTGAGAAAATCATTTTAAAAATAATTTAAACTTAAAACAGAATGAGAGTAGCCTGCACTAATTTGTAAGAAAATCACATTAAAAATGCCCATCTTAAAACAGTTCAATGACAATAAGTTAAATCCATACCTACTGCCACACCCATCTAAGTCACCATTATTGTTGCAAAAAGCAGTTTATAGTATTATTTTGTTAGACTTAGGTAACATATACATGATATGGACTATAACACATCATTATAATTTGAAATTAAAATGGAATGCATTTGATAAGGGTATTCAACAATTTATAATATTATTTTGTTAGACTTAGGTAACATACCATTTCATATGAACTATAACTATTTTTTGAAATTAAAATAGAATGCGTTTGATAGGGGTATTCAAATTGTTAAATATGGTTGATGTTTGGGTGTTGAAATAATACTTTGTATTATTTCATTTACAATTTCGATTTTTTGAAATTAAAATGAAATGCGTTTGATAGGGGTATTCAAATTGTTAAATATGGTTGATGTTTGCGTGGATGAAAAATTGTTGAAATAATATTTTGTATTATTTAATTTACAATTTTCAGTATTTGGATATATTTAGAATTCTAAATAAATTTAAAATTTATTGTTATTATTTGTATTATTTAAATTACAATTTTGAATATTTGAATAAATTCTTAAATAAATTCAAAATTCATTATTTTTAGAATTATATTTTTGAATGTATAAACTTTAATTGTGCCAAACTTCTTAGTGTCCACCCGGACCACCCTAGGCACCAAGTGGCTCAGGTTCTTGCACGCTCTTGTCAGGTCCCTCAGAGCCCCAGAGCAGAGGCAATAGGCCCCTGTCGAGCTATCCATAGCCAACAGCTGCTTCAACCTCAAGAAATCATCCGGATCCATCAATAACAACAAATTAGCGGTCTCAGCCAACAACTTCCTTGTCCTCTCCACGACCCAACTACCTTGAGCGGCTCCTTCCCGGCTCCGGAGTTCACTTTCTCCTCTATTCCATTCACCAACATCCCCGCTGGTTCAGATGGCTACATTGCTCCTAGTAAGATGCGTCTACTCTTTCAGATGGATGCTGCGTGACTGGGGGGCGGCGTGAGGAAGACATACAGAGGATGTTGCGAGGATGCTGTGTGACTGGAGGGCGGCGTGAGGAGTACATATAGAGTATGTTGTGAAGATGCTGAGTGAATGGAGGGCGGTGACTGATATTGATATTAGGATGCTGAGTGACTGACATGTCCGTGGAAGAGGAGGTGTGTCGTAGTTGTCTCAAAGAATGGGTCGGCCAACAAAGTCACTGCTGGAGTGATAAGGTGGTATGGTGTACAGATTTTAAGGTGATTTGGTTGACAGATTTTGATAAAAGGGTGGTTTTGAAAAACCTATCAACCAACCAGTTGACAGGTTTTCTATAAAACCTATCAGTATATATACCTTCAGCATAGTTACTTTAAGATGGTTTAGTTTACAATAATATGTCAAGGTGTTTATTTTATATGGACTTAACTATGCCATGACAATGATGTTTTAAAACCAATAATCATTTAAAGTTTCACATATCGTGTATATTTATTTTATTTTAAATAGTGATCTAAAATGAGATTAAACAATTATTATAACTAACAACAACCACTTTATAAAAGTGGTTGATATACGTGGATGGGCGTCATTAATTTTAAAAGGTGAAAAATGATGCCGATCGACGTATATCAACCACTTTTATAAAGTGGTTGTTGCTAGTTGACGACCGACCTGCGTGAGGAACAACCATTAATATATAATTACATAATTAATCTGTTAATTATTTTTTACATTATTGTAATATATACTCATAAGTATTAACACATTACATTAATACATTCATGTATAATGAA